>KN818370.1:4186-47717 GCA_000827485.1 Amanita muscaria Koide BX008
AGGACGATGGTAAAGAGCGCGTCGAACATCTAATGGCGATCTATGCGTCACTAGTTTCGAAGGGTGTTCCTAACGTGGACCGGCTTAAGAAAGCTGAAATTCAGCACGATGTACATGGTTCATACGTCGATCTGGAGCCAAGAGGCATTGATGAAGGTCCTAAATCACCTTTAGATGTTCGAAATGCTGTAGTGTGCGTCCTCGAAGCTCTCAAGGTAAGTCTCGAGTTCCTTCTACGTCATTAACTAACACTCTGGTTAGGTAGCCCATGCTGATCCACCGGTGTTTCATCGCGATATTCGTTGGCAGAATATCATGCAAAGCTGCGAAGACTCTTCCAAGTGGTTTTTGATCGACTGGGAAGATGCCTCCTTTGCGCCAACGAAAGGAGCACCACATTTGAGCCAAAATGAACATTCACCAAATGTATATAAAGATAATCATGGTGCAGATGTGGACATATGGGCAGTCGGTCGGCTTATATTCACTGCACGAGTGCACGTTCCAGCTCTCAGGGACCTTGGATAGATGATGATGGATGGCCGTGTTTTGACCGCCGAGCAGGGACTGAGGGAAATATGTAATCTCCCCCCGTTCTAGTTCTAATTTGTAACCCACAAATCTCCTGTAATGCGGCCCAGGGCGCGCACTGAGTAAAATAATTTCAATACCAATTCCTGCATGGAGTAGAAGGGAGCACGAGTAGGAAGCTCCAGCGAGGGAGTATTGAACATATCATCTGCCAACGAAGGCGCGTCGATGGTCCATGAGTCATGAAGATTGGCCATCGGTGGGTCGCTGGCAGTTATATAGCTACATCTGATCTGTTGCTGAATGCCAATGTCCAAGGTCGGCGGTCTCCCAATTCCTTGCGATGTCGGACATCGCGCCCAACCTGATAGCCCTTTTAGAATATCCCTTTGCCAGTATTGCAGTGGACAGTAAGGATACAACCCAGCCAGAAACATATCATGTAGTAAAGCTCAGGAAATGCTACTAAGAGAGCGATGCGTTTTGGTAAATTCGATGAGAACAGTACCAAGGTATAATCTATGACAACATTCAGAAATCAATTAGTATGCCCCGGTTGTTTTTTTCTCTGCGGCTACGCGGCAGGGAAGTACTCCATCCCATTCTGAGTTTCCTGATGGTATACCTAGCGACCACAACAATGATAAATAAGACAGGGGCCGAGGGATCGGGAAGCGCGCGCTACGAGTCCATTTTGACATCAGAGTCAGCGGTGGCATGGTCGTCTTCAAGGTCGTCGGCTGAAGGGACTGGCGCGGAGGTAGCAGCACCCGCTGTGGCTATTCCTCGTGAGGGGGGAGAGACGTCCCTTTTTACGGTGCAGTCAGCATTAGTCGCGGGCAAGAAAACGTCTAGACATACCATTTTATCTGGAACCTCGTCACGCGAGGCTTGTTATTGATGTCTCTAACCAAACGATCGAACATGATTTTTTGAGGCGGATTTTCTTTCATCTCGTCATTGTCGTATTCTGTGTTTTGGTAGTACCCTACGCGCACGAATTCCTGATCTCTGTAAGAGCCTGTCAGTATGAGGGCAGCAACGCCTAGAACGTCCTCTGTAGGAATTTTGTCTGGGTTCGGTGCAAGGCCTTCGAACTCGAACGAGTTGACGCCCACTGGGATAGGACCGACGAGACAGTCGTCCAATTCCTGATCAAGGTCGACGTCCCCTGGAGAAGAGACGTATATAAGTCTCCATTCTAGATCCTCTTTGAGAGGTGCTATGCACTCAAAGGTGACACGAAATCGGTATGGGTCGAGAAATCTGGCTGGGTTGTTGATAAATTCCACGTTCTGAAGAACTATCAGTGGCTTTTACAAGGAGGAATGAGGAAGAGGAGCGCACGCGAATGGTGATAAGGGACATGGACGCGTAGCGTGACAGGTGTGACAGCAACGCTAGAGCATGCCTAGTACAAGGCGTAGCTGGGATGGAGTCCGTATTAACATCCCTCAAGTCCTCTTCTCAACTGACTCTCAAGGACATTGTTAATGTCGAAGCTTTGACACCAGACTTAGTTGCAGTGGACGTTTCTATCGCTTGTGAGTCATTACCCCGGAACTTTCTCGTTTCTTTGTGATTCATTGTCAAACATCAGCCGATGGTAGTTTTGTAGAAACGGCTTCCGGTCCTGCTGCTCGTGAAATCAAGAGGCATTTTGACCACCTTTACGGCGTCGGATTGTCTGTTAGATCTCCTTACGCTATCACTGCCTTTGTTAATCAACATGGCAAGCAGACATTTCGCGTTGGGTACGTCTACTACTTCTATACAAAATCTGTAGCAGCTCTGTTAAACAAGGACTTAGAAAACGGGAGCTTTCTGCGCCAGGAGCCGCTGGTCAGGAAGCAGAATGCCGCTTATCCGAAGCTCAAATCCTGGCCAAACCCAACGACCCTTCCTCTCCTCCACGATCCCAACAACGACGCTCTCGCTTGAGCATGCACCACATTTTTTCACAAAATGCCATTTTTAAGCCAGCACCCTCTGGTGTTCTCTCATCGAACCCTTCCCCAACGACTCACACGACTATGTTTTCACGACCCGACACAGCCTCATCCAGCACCCTAAGTCATCGAAAGTTACGAAAGACGCGGTCCTTCGGTCCAGGTGACCAGCCGGGATACCAAAATCAGCATTTCCTTTACCATCAACAAGGCGGTGTCGCCGAACCTGGTTCATCATCAAGCTCGACAGCGTTTACGGGACGCGGTCACTCGCAAAGTGTTACATCTGCTGATGCATCACGATACACGTCCCTCGCTACCTTGGCAGCTCCATCAGCTTCTCACATTACTTACTCGAGTACAACGACTTTTGTTTCTACAAATCCATCCACATCATCGAACAGTGGCTCTGGTTCTATCCTCAAGAACAGTGGCATTCCTCAATCATCTATGCTCCTACAGCAAAGTTCACAGCCGAATTGGCAATCCGCACCATCTAGCGACATCTTTGCGGAGGTCATGAAATGGGGAACTTCAAGCTCGCCTCGACGGCGATCTTTCATGAATCCATCGACAACAAGTCTTTCTTCATCCACGGCATCTAGAAGTTACGAAGGCAGTGCTCACTCTAGTAGTGGGTATGAACGGTCCGTAGTCAGCGGAGTAGGTTCTAATCAAGGCCAACGTGATCGCACGTTTCTTCAACATCCGTTTGGTGTCGGAGTTGTTTTCGACTCACCCGTCAGGCGGACTCCACTATCCCGTACAAAGTCCGGGGCCAGTGGGTCTGATCAAGGCGTATCCCCGACGAGCGACAATTCTGCATTGTCACAAGGCAGTCTCTCGGGTGTCACCACACCCCCTGGTGATCCTAAAATGTGGTCGGGTAACCCTCAATTTCCCCATCGACTGGTGGTAGGACCTGTCAAGATGCTGCGAGAAATGCAAAGTTTCGAGTCCACGATGACCGCAAGGCAGATAGATATTGAACCTTCGACGACGCGAGGAACACCTGTGTCATCATCCCCACGGAGTCCTTTGAGGCAGAGGTATTCTGACCTTTCAGATGGGTACAGCGACAATCCGAACCTACGAAGACCTCCATCCGCTGTTTTGCTAAGGAATATCGTACCTGCTATCACAACGGAGATAAGACAGGTTGACAATGGCCTCGACGAGACCAACGAAGTAGAAGATGTCGCTTCATCGAGTATTGCCAGTGCAGACATGGATGCAGACCTGCGTCCTCATACTCCCATCAAGGTGACAGCTGCCTTGCCCGAAGATGCGGTTTCATCTGGGACAGCTGAGGGCGTGCAGAACCAATACCTCGCATCGGCTGTGTCGGAATCTATCAAATTGGACGATAGCGCCGATGAATGTGTCGAGGACACGGCTAGGTCGACCCCGGTTCCAGAGATAAAATATCACGATCCCATTTCTCAACCAGACATGGCTACAGCCCTTGAAGGATGTCAAATTTCTCGATACACCAACGCGCCGGATATTTTCGAAGTGCTGCAAACTTATACCGGACTTCCTTTACTAGACCGACTACCCGCTGGGTCAGAAAAGAAGGCAAAGAAACGGGCAAATGCCAACAGTGCTGGGGTAATAGGGAACAGTGATGATCTGGGCACCGAGGTTGGAGAGGGAGATGAAGGAGATGGTGACGACAGTGACGAAGAAGACCTGATGGTCGAAACGACTGTTATACGAATGTCATTGACGACGAAAGAGGAGACGGCTGCGCCAAGGGATGATCCACGCTTTGTTATGTGGGGGTGGGTGGATGACAGCACGAAGGTGAAAGGTGAAGAGAAAGTTGAAGGCAAGCAGAAAAAAAGGAAGACTTGGAGAGAAAGCATCATTAGCGGGAGTGAAGGAGATGGTCAATCAGACCATTTTGGAACGGAAAGCAGTGGAAAAGGGTCGAAGAAGAGCCGCCGTTCAGTCGGATCAAAATGGAGTAAGAGGGATAAGAAAGAGGATAAAGGAAAGATTGTGGCAAACGAATTTGGCGTCGTGACCGGTCGGGACGGGGACGACAACGAAAGTCAAGGTGGAGAAAGCTCCGACAACAGGGCAGGGGATACATCGTTAGAAGGGAGAAAGGTGCTCATCGCAGCGACGATTGAACGTTGGGTTGCACAATTGACGAGTGAGATTGACTATGACGAGTTGCTGAACTTCTTTCTCACCTACCGGACATACGTGAGCGCCATAGACCTGTGTCGGGTGTTAATGGGAAGGTTCTACTGGACACTGCAGAACGCCGAAGAAGACGAGGGTAGCAGGGCGAAGAATAGGAGGGTCTGCGACGAACGCGTTAGGCGCATTGTTCGCGTGCGGACGTTCGTGGCCATTCGGTGTTGGATTCTCACATTCTGGATGGTGGATTTTGTGCCCAATCAGGAATTGAGACTACTGTTGGCGGATTTTCTGAATCAGCTAAATAAGGATCCTCTCTTGAAGAGTCATGTTGATGGATTGGTGGGTTGTCACAAACATCCTTTATTGCTGTGGCGGCTTACTGCTTGAATTCGTTTAGGATATTGTCAAGAAATTGATCAAAATAGCCGGGGAATGCAAGAAGGAATATCTGGGTACCATATTGGAGAAAACAGCGCACAATGGGTTCCGAGTAGAACGGTCGGACCAGAGTACTGCTTTGCCCGCAGATCGGAATGAATCAGACCTTGACTTGGATTTCTTGCCGGATGTTCAAAGCACTCTACGACACGGGTACGGGTACGGCTACCCAAACAAGCACGGACGAGCGAGTCACCTTCCAGCTGGCGTCATTGCATCGAATTTTGCAATAGGCCCGATGTCGACCCTTGGTCGTGTCGTCGACGTGGCAAGCCACGCAGCAGGTAGTGTTGGGCCCTTTGAACATGCTCCATATCTGCGCGTCGATCATCAGCAGCACCAAGGTCCTCTTTCCCGTGTTGTTCGGACAATTGGAAGATTGAAGCGTGCGTTGAATGCTCGGACGACGTCAACTCTGGTTTCGCAACCGGCTGACACCATTACCGGCCTACCTGATCCTCTAGGCCAGTTTGAGGTTTCTGCATTTGAAGTTGATATGTCGGGAGATGGGTCGGGGAGCATTCGCTCTGGTGTGGAAGGGTATTCGACGCCGACTTCGCTCCCAACGAGGGTGGATGCTGGATTGGCTCCAGCTATGATTATCGACACTCCAGCCGCCGTGCAAGCTTTCATTACTTCTCAAGATCCACTATCCCATGTCTTGCCTCCTTTGACATTGCCTCCTTCGTCACATCCAATTGACGATTCCGGAGTTTCGCAAATGTCACCCACCGAACAGGCTAATATCCAAGATGGTCCATATCTGGGCTCAGCTACAAAGAACGATAGGCCAATAAGCGTAGCAACCACAGCCACTACCAATTCCTCTAACTCTACACCTGCGCCAGCACTGTCACCTACAATCTCTCGTGGGGCGGCTACCACTGATACGGATGCAGTACAGGATGTACCTGACGCTTCGGGGGCTGGTGAAATGCAGGAAGTTGAGAATGATCCAGAGCGAAATGGTGGCACTGTAGAAATGGAGTCGATGGCCGACATAGAAGACTTTTCCGATGTCAATGCAGACACGGAGGCAGAGACTGGACGCCCAGAGTCAATGCGCTCCACGTCCACAGACTCGTTTGGTGTTCCTCTGACGGCGTCCCGCGGTCCACCGCCTTTATTTGCCAATACCCAGTCACCTTGGCAGTTTGATATCGTCTCCATAGACGACCTCGATTTGTCTGATACATCTTCTGACAAGGGTCTTTCTGCTCCGCCAGGGCTTCGCAAGCCTATTAGAAAGTTACCGAAGCGGCCGTTGTTCTGGCCTCGGGAGAGCGTATCGTCTATGGGCATCATCTCACACGATTCTATGGCCTCCGGCCCCTCAAGCTCTGGCATGTCTTCTCCAACACCAGCTGGGTTAGGGGGCAAGGTCGAGCCATGGCAATTACAAGATTTGCTCAAATCGCTCCGTGCCGATGAAGAAGAAGACGGTGGTGTCGACTCCGCTTTGAAGAGGCTTGAAGGCTACATCGACCCTCAGAAGCAGGAAGAAAAGCTCAAAAATGTCAATGAGTGGATTACAACCATCCAGGAAAGGATGAAGGCTGGAGATTATAGCGTGGATGTTGATGATCCACGATTTTCACATCTAGCAAGCGGTGAAGAGATCATTGAGTTTGACAATGCAGGGAAAGTTTCGAACCGAGGATCTGTAAACGGTAGTGAGGAGTCATCCACACCACCAGACACGGGTCCGGAAAGTACAACTGAGAGCGAGCCTGATACCACCTCCAGTCAAATACTCCATACCCCCGACCGTCCAACCATGAGCACACCCTTGTTGCAGCAAGCGTCTTCGCCTGGCGGTCCTACAGAATCCCTACGTGTGCTTGACTCAAAACACACGCACGAAGACGTTGGACCGTTCGACGTTCTGCAGAACAGGGTCCAGGGCTTCCCATCTCCGGTTCCTGCGAGCTCAACGTTTAAACATCAACCATTACCTCGCCTTCATCAATCATTCGTTGTCCACCACCGCGCAGAGCTCCTAGCGCAGCACTTTGCCATGATTGACCGCGAATTGTTCATGAGCGTCAGATTCGAGGAGTTGGTTACCAGTGAATGGACGGCGTGCCAAGAGGTGGACGTCCTGGATTGGAACCAATATCTCAAGGATCGGGCTCGATGGAAGGCGGAGCAAAGGTTACCTGAAAAGACAAGCGCATTGGCCGCAGTGAGGGCCAGATTCAACCTCATGACCAACTTTGTAATCTCAGAGGTGGTCTTGACACCTCCCAGTGCTAGACATTTGGTTTTCAAGAAATTCTTGACAATAGCCTACGTAAGCTTTTCAGCTGGTCCCTGTCGGTGTGTACTCACGATTGCCTCACAACAGAAATCGTATCTCATGCACAATTTCCATGCTCTAACTGCAATAGTGACAGGCTTGAATAGTGATCTCGTATTCAAGGCTCTGGGCCGCCAGTGGAACCGTATCGGCCGCCGAGAGCACCGTATGTTCTCTGACTTCCAGCAATTTATAAGCAATGTGGACGGGTTCAAATACATGCGCAACATGATCGATTCCATCGCACAATCCAAACCCCCGGATGACTCTTCTCACGCAGCCTCTATCGTCAGCGGCGGCACTGACAGCAAACACAAGTCTGATACGAAGCCGCCTTCTTTTTGCATACCTTTCATTGGTAGGTCGAAATTCTAAACGACCTTCAGAGTTTCATGAGCATTTCAGGCGTTTATTTATCCCAATTACATCGCCTTACCAAGCTTCCTGATTTGGTTGATCCAACCGCACCCAATCTCGCCGTCGAAGCTGACCCAAACACTGGCGCCCTTGATCAACCAAGATACCCTGACGTGTTTTCGACACTTGCACCGCTCCCATCTTTCACACAGCTGGAGCCTCTGATCAACGTTCACAAGCAGAGACAGATTGCTGCCGTCATCAAATCCTTGATTGCTGGTCAACACCTCGCAAGTCATGTGCACTATGAAATCGACAAGAAGCTGTTCCAGAAATGCTTGCGACTTCGGGCATCGGACATGACCACACTACACCACGTATTGACGATGTATCCTGACTAGCCCTCGACTTATTTGCGGAATTCTTGTTTCTTTCTGGTCGTCGTTGCATCCATATTAGACTCATTGCATATGTTATTATTACCGTGTAGATGCATGCACACATTGTTAAAGTAGTCTCAAATGGGGTTCATGTGGCTTGATTGTCCCCAAATCAATGGCTTGGTTGCATTATGCTTCGAACCCACTGTTGAACACTATAAGGAGACCGTGCATTTCGGCTCTTCGGCTCTGACCGTAGCCCATAAGACTTCCGATAAAGATATTAAAACGTTCTTGACTAATCTATGTAGCAACCGCACAGCGAAGCTGATGAACGGTGGTTTTGTTAAAAGAGGGACATCAAGTCAAAAGTATAAGTAAAAATGCTTTGCAGGGGTGGTGGTAGCTAGCAGCAATTGTATGGAATAACGATAGCTCTTGGCGGGTATATATAATGTATATATGTTATATGCAACAGATGGAACCAACGAACGTACTTTAAGTCACAAAGACCACGGAAAGAAGAGAAGGAAAAAAACAATACGCGTCCGTTCAATCTTCCTCAACCTGGTACTGCTGCTTCTCAATGTTCATACATTGTGCGAGAAGCTGAATGATCACGTTTCGACCGCAAGCGTTTTTCATGAACTGATGCTGTAACGTCGTCAGCGTCATACGATTCAGAAAGAAAGAAAACGTACTGCGCCCAGCTTCGCAGGATCCGGTCGCGAATCTGGTGGTTCAGAGCATTGATGCAAAAAGTCATGAAAGGCGGGAGAGAACAGTTTCGGATCGGACAGGGCTGGGAACCGATCCGCCAGCTGGTGTGTGCTAGAAAATGGAGGCTCTGCTTCCGCTAGCTCCCATACTGTGGCGCCCAGCGACCACACATCGACCTTCAACGCGTTATACGGAGGACTAGATCATGACAGAGCTAAGCATATATGCATGCGACAAGTCAAAACCGGTTACTTACCTCCTGACTTCTGGTGCCTATCATGACGCGCACGACAACGGTTAAAACCTTGATCCCACAACTAGGCCGATAATGAACTTACCTGCCAATAAGGAACCCCTACGATATCATCTTGTAATGGAGACGCAGGCGAAACTTGCACAGCAGTCGAAAAGTCCGCTATTTTTCTCGTCGTTCAATCCCAAACTCTCCCGAGTGTAAGCAAATGGGCTCTCACCTAGTTTCACCACGCCCTGAATGTTCAAAAGCAGGTTGTCGGAACGGACATCACGATGTGCGATCTGATGCGATTGCAAGAACTGGAATGCTTGCACAACCTGTCAAGGAAAAACGTCAGCAAAAAGTTAGCCGAAGAAAGAAGACAACACTCACATCACTCGCGAATCGAGCAATCATTCGATCATGCAGCTGAAGCCCACCCTCGACCAGCGACACCACATCCGCCAAACTCCGTTCCATAAGCTCCATTCTGATCCATAACGAATCCTCCAACAGATCAACATACAACGCATCCATACTCAGTATGTTTTCATGACTCAGCCCCCGCATCAACTTCAGTTCCCGCCCTAGCTCGTCGAGCTTCGGAGACCCCGAAGGCACGATAGCAACACTCTTGATCGCGATAGCCACTGGCTCCCCGCTCGCCAGCGTCTGTTGATCTTGTGCAACCAGCCCCGCGTCCAATCGTAGCTTGGCAAGATCTTTGTTGGGCGCCAGCTGAGCCGCAAACACCGAACCACTTTCACCTTCTGCGATCTCTTGTAGATCAATGTAATATTCCCTGGGATCAATGGCGTCGTCGATAAAGTCCTCCAAAGGCTTCACCACGGCCGAGAGCCACCCGCGGTATCGAGGCATGGGAGTTAGCGGCGTTATGCCACCTGGTGTCAGCGTGCTCAATGTCATTGGTGGTGTTAGTGTCGGACTGATGACGATCCTCGGTCGCTGGACTTCCTCCTGCGGAGCCGAACTGACCACCTTCATCACAACCTCGTCTTCTTCATACTCCTGCACCTCCGGTTTTGCCATTAACACCTCCTGGTCAACGTCAAGATCTTCCTCCTCTTCCTCCTCTTCTTCTCGCACACCACCGAATGTTCCTGAAGTCGACACCAGTAGGTGCACAGGTGCTTTCGTCCCAAACGCCAACCGAGACGGAGAGGGCGTGTACGAGCCACCGATATAATAATTGAGAGGCGAGTCCGTTTCTGTCGGCGTTGGGTGCCGATCCTGACTCGGTGAACCAGACGAGACAGAACTCGTCCCAGAACCATCTTCGCTCCCAAAATGCGAGCTCAACGGCGACGACGCTGCCGGAGGTTTGACGTGTGGAGGAACACCCGGAAAAAGAGGCGACTTGTTTCCCGTCCTGTCAATCACATACGCACTTGTCCTCCTGATCACCGACGCGCTCTTTACCATAGCATGCTCCCCATACCCCACCACCGTAGAATCGGAAATGGTCGACATTGTCGACGAGCTGCTCCTGCTGGAGAACCGGCTCGCACCACGGACTTCCGCCACATCTTCTACATGTAAAAAGCTCTCGTCTGGATCGTCACCATCGTCTTGCTCCTTCGGTGCACATAACAACTTCTGTGGGGCCGGAGGCGGCGGTCGAGACGGTGGTGGTAGTGATGGCGGTATATGCGGGCTGCTAGTCCGGCTCTTCCACCCGGCAGCAAGTTCTGCCGAATTAGGCGCGCTCGGACTCGTAGGTAAAATCGGCGAACAGCTATCCTCCAATGCAGGACCGAAAGATGACGGACTCTTGGACTCTGCCTCCTGATCTATCAGACCATCAAGGTTCGTCCGTGTCGCTGACAAGAAAGCAGAGTCAGGTTCTCGAATTGGGGGAGGTGTAGGTGCCGAGGGGGATGTGCGCGTTGCAGATGCTGGCTCAGCCCATCCCGTAGGCGGGGGTGGCATATTATCGTCATCTTTCAGATTGTCCTCCTGAAGAACGATGGGTCGCGGAGGGTCTTTCGATCGCTGGCGTCGGTGTGTTGCTACAATGGGTTTCTGCGACAACGGCGACCTCACAGGTTCGGATCTAGAACTTGATAGAGGAGACGTCAAGCTTGTAGAGGGAGTTTTTGACCTGTCTAGCCCAGACCTAGTCGAGCTATAGCTGTTAGTAGAAGGGGATGTTGACGATGAGATGCCGGACAACACTTCTGCGCTCCATGATGCCAAATCAAGACTGTCAGAGGCCTTGTGCAGCGACAGCCGAGGAGGTAAAATGGAATTCCGTTTGTTGCGGATGATGCTCCGACGGTTGGGAGAGGTGGGTCTTTTGATGGAGTCCGTGCTTGGTTGAGGACGATGTGCCAACGGCGTGGCCTGCAATGGATCGTCTTTTTCCTCCAGAGAAGGTTTTCTATCACCTATCGGTGCTTTCTTGTCCGGTGTGTAATTTACATACTGAGAATATGCGGGGGGAGGGGAAGTGATGTGGGGATTAACAACGTGAAACGGTCTGCGTGGCGGGGGCGTAGAGGGCCTTTCGTATTCGTCTGCACTACCGTGTGCAGATTGGTCGTGATCAGTCGTCACTGGCTCGTTTCGAGAAACGAGCGTGGTTGAAAATGAGGATTGGTGTCCATTGAGAGATGTAGAAAATGCATGGCTGCTTTTCGTCGTTGTCGTTATTGTAGAATGCAGGGAAGTAGCTGATGGTGAGGAGATGGGCGGTCGCGCCACCACTGGTGGGGGCGAGACTGGCTGACCGTGGTCGACACTGGAAGAACGAGAGGACTCGTAAGAGTACTGTCTCCGTAACGACTCTTCCACTCCTGGAGATGACGCGCCGAGTACAGGAGTGACCATGGTTGGTGGTGCTGTGTGGATGCGTAGATTTGGAGAAGTAAGCCGGCTGCTGTGTATGTTCATCCGGCGCGCATGAAGAGCCTCAATTTCTTCTGGTGAGAGACCATGCTGCGCAAGCTGTGTTGACCAAGACGGAGGTAGCCCGATAAATCTAAAATAGAAGTGATGTCAAACCTTGCAGAAAAAAAGCAAGAAAAAAAGAAAAAAAAACGTACGCATCGTCGACGTGTATATTGTGCTATTTAGAAAGAACGACATAAGTCAGCTGTACAGGTGCCAACAGGAAAACACTTGCCTGAAAATTCCACGGAGTCGATATGCCGGGATCTCCCTGAACCTCAGTCGAAGGGAATTCACGTTCGGGATCAGGAGACTTGATAGTCTTGGCACTGCTTCTCTTCACAAACGTGAATAGGCTCGAGGCTTTGGCTCTGAGACGAGACTGCCTGTTCTCCTGCGCCTGGGACCGTGAGGAAGCAGCGGAAGTCGATACAAGGGAGATAGTGGACATGCTAGGACCAGAGGAGTGCATCGGCGGGAACTGAGAAAGACTGTACGGGGAGAGCGGGGATATAGGTGGAATAGAAAGAGTATCCGGCGACAAGACTCTGCCGTGAACATATGGGAAATCTTTGGGCGGTGGTGGGGGTGGAGCTGGATCCTTGTCCTTGGATCGGAACTTGTTGAATGCCTTGCCGAGTGATGGGATCCTCGAGATCTTGGGGTTGCTTGAGCCAGCGAAGGGGGTGCTAGCCATGACGGGCGCGTCGTCGGCGTAGTTGGAGTAAAGGATTGTATGTTTTATTTGGTAATATTCCCGCGCCTACATTACAATCAAAACGCTCTGACATCGCTTGGATCATCAAAATCCAAATCCCTCGCAACCTCTTCCCAGCCTTGAAGCATCGACAGCACCGCCTCGCACTTGGCTTTCACTGAATCAAACGCCTCTTTCCCAACAAACAGGTGCAGAGGCCATGGTCGTCCCTTTGCTTTGCCTTCTCCCCTCACAACGTCTACAACGAGCTCCATCGCCTTCCTCGCATCGCCTCTGAACGCCTTCATGACCGGGTCGATCTTTTCTAACGTGCTCGTACGAAACTCGTCATAATCTGGTATCGGCTCATATACACCCCTCCATTCTACATTATTGTCCGTGCCCTTGGTCTTGAAACCGCCTGGTTCGACGATCGTCACCCGGATGTTGAATTGCCGAACTTCCATTGCCAAGGACTCGCTGAACGCTTATTCGTTCACCGTTATTCTCTTGTTGGGCAGCACGATGGACACCGCTGACTCACCACGAACGGCAGCTTTTGACGACGCATAGCAGGCTACAACACACAAATCACGGACAGGAACACCGACAAAGGCGGACATTACTCACTGACTTGCTGTGGCCGACGGTTCCGTCAGACAAGAATAGAAATCAATCAAGTGGATACTTACCGGGAGATACGGAGACCAGCTTATGCGACTGCCCATCATCACTATCGTTCCCGACCTTGCCGCCCGCATATACGGCAACGCAGCCGTTGTGACATTAATCAGCCCAAACACGTTTGTTTTATACTGATTCATCACCGCCGCTGACCTATTTGCGCGCAGATTAAAGAAGTCGCCAGGGGACCCAGGGGTGGGAACTTACCCTCCTTCCTCAAACAGGCCCGTCAAACCATAGCCTTTTGGTCCCAGCATCAATGTAGCTCGGTTTACAGCTGTTCAGAGCTTTTGCTCACCAGCATTGTTCACTAGGACGTCAATGCGACCCCAATATTTGGCTGCTACCTCTAAACGCGCATTGATGACATCTTGGCTATCATCCACATCCAATTGGAGCAACCTCAGGCGGTCTGAATGTGGATAATCTTGGATCGTCTCAAGAGACCTGGCTGTGGCTATGACCAGGTCCCCTCTTGCGAGTACTGAATTCACCAGACACCGGCCAAAGCCTCTAGAAGTGCCTATGGTGCAGGGATGAACCCAAATCAAGAAACTAGTGTTATTAAACATTACCGGTAATCAACCAGACCTTGTGGCTTTCTATACCATTAACTGTGTAGGAAAGTACATGTCAACCATGGCCGATGCATGCGCAAAAGCAATACCTGAACGTGAAGTCTCCATGGCCGTGTTCGAAACTGGGAGAAAGGATGGAGGTTGTTCATCGCCATTTCTGATATTAATAGTGCCAGCGCGTGGGATTAGAAGACACGGTGCGGTAAAAACTACCCGTTGCTATACTGTTCGACTCAATACAAGTAACAGTTGCCTTGACTTGCACTTGTCCAAACTTGATCTCGTACTAAGCCACATAACATCTGGCTAGAATTCCTTCGAGCTCCTCCAGATCCTACATATCCTCCCTAGGGTTCGGACGGATACGGTGTAAAATACGGCTGAGATTTACGTACGAGCTAGTTTTAGGTCCACAAATAAGTTGAGCAATGGCTAGCGGTCGGAATCAATCGTATCTTTGATCGCTCAGAGCGCTCAGCGCTCAACGTCAACATTCACTAGCACTAGCACCGTGTAACATCAGAGCAGAATTCCATAATTTACAAATCAAAAACGGCACTTTCTTTGCTCAACCGATATCGTCCGCCTCGTACACAGTCCTGGTGAGTATTGTCGTTCCTGGTGAGATAACGAGGTTCTTCTAGAGCAGCGGGTGGCGGTGGATGACTCTCGAGCAACTTGTACAGGACCTTGACAGATACCCCGGTGCCTGCGTCTCGGTGATTACATCGACGAGTAGTGACAGACGTCGCAGTGCCAGCGCTACGAGCGTGCGTGAACGGTGGTTTTAAAGGCGACTTGCGCGCCGACATGGGAGTGACGTAGACAGGACGTGCTGACATCATTTCTGTGACTCCGCCGCAACGTTGAGCTTACAACCTTGATCTTGCGTAAAAGCTACGTACAGACTCTTCGCGATCCCGATACCAACGCGGCCCCCGAGCGTCAAGAGGACTCCTGAGATCCACTACGTCGGTCGGCGTACGACTACAAGATATGAATCACCCGATGTATAAGCGCAGATTTTCTGAAACATTCTTCCACGAAAAGAATTTTCATGTTGGAAGACGCCGTGTACGTCCCACTGTTGTTTTTTGCGGGGCGTTCGTTGTCGGCGCAGCAAGCGGGAATGGACGGGATGTGAAAGAACTTGACAGCTTTTTTAGTCGCAAGGATCCCAGAGATTGGCCTGGATTTGATCGGCAGTTTCCACGTTTTCGATAAGATTTAATAATGTTTTCTATCTATGGTCTCATTTCATCTCATCGGCAAACACACGAAAGATATGTACACGAGGATTCACGCAGGATGTGGAGAACCCTGAGCAGGGTTTGAGCTCTAGAACTCGAGCTGTGAAATTTTGATGACCGACATAGGATGGAGGCATCCTACCTGCACCCATCCCATCCAGTCTTAAAAGGCAAAGGAGACACTGATCGAGGGCATTGGGATATGGGCTCACTGGCAGTAAGGGCATACACAACATGGCGAACGTGGCATAAGCGGGTTGATGGCTGTGTACGTACTCATCAAACTTCCTTCCCCTCAGGAAACCAGTATGGCAGTCCAAAAGCTATCTTTACTCTGCGAGCTCCTTCCTCTTCTGTGAGAGCACCGATAAACGGGATCAGAGAGGGGTAACTATTCCCGAGTAAACCAATACTGTCTTGGCAAAATCTCACTCCATGGTGAGACGATCCCCACACGATCCTGCGACGGATTCCGATATCGTGTTGGACGGATTAGACGAGAGTGGGTCGGACGTAGCGATCTACACTGAGCGGAAACGTCCGTTCTCAGAATCTCATGCCGTGATGTAATATTTCTGTTACGGAAACCTTGGCTCCGTCAAGAGTCCGACAATACAATTGGATATGAACAGCGGTATGATATTGGTGTGTTGTTGTTTTCATAAACCGGGAAACTGCGTTGGCCGTCGGTGCGATAGTCCACGGTGCCGTGGACTTGACAACGAGGGTGCGGCGCCTCAATGCGTAAGTGATTGTGAGCTAGACCTTTCCTGTCGCCGCGAATATTGCCAGCGTGTGGACACGTCACACAAGATAAATGGGGTCACAAGCTTCGTTGGGCCACACTGCCGTTACTGAATTGCACCTGCAAGTGGTAAGTATCGTGGACATTCCCGTTCGCGTGGAACACATTCTGACAGAAAAAAAAAGAGTGGTCGAGGAACGGTCGCTTGTTCGCGATCTATTCAATTTGTCGATCCAGGTCCCCGTCCCAATGAATCACCCAACAACCCCACTGAGGAAGGCCGAGCCTATCAAAATAAGTGCCAGGACCCAGTAATTCCCGCTACTGTTAAGTCACGGTGATTTATGATATGCGTCTCTGAGCATGCGAGATTCTCTGCCAAAATTGCCCCGGGCCGAATCCTTGGGTTTACAGTAAGTGTCTCAAGTCAAGGGGCTAATTCCAGGTTCCTATGTTCCATGCTATTAGAGCGATGGATCTCCCTACCGGGCATTACTCACTCATCCTTCCTCTTAACCATAGACAGGGGTCTCAGTCCATTTAATGTCCGCGTTTTTATGCCACTGCTCGAAAACATGCAGGTACGAATAATGATTATTTTGAACCACGGTTTCCATCTATATAATAGCAGTGTTATCTGGTTCCTTGGGATTCCCAGCTTGGCTTCTGAACGCCCCTGGACGTAGAAATGCCTTCCGACTTTGCCTGCACCTCCTGCACACATTCCGACAAACAGCACTTTTTAATTCGCTGTTCTTGCCCCAACGACCGCCAGCAAGGTCATCCCATGCATGGCATGGACAGCGCCTTTCACAACATCTGGTGTTCGCCTTGCAAGAAGTTTTGCTACATCTGTCCCCACGACTCTTCACCTAGCCAACCCTCATAAACGGCTCACTGCCAGGGCTGCGTGACGCCACCCACTCTCAAAACTTCCCGACAATATATCCCCTTTACGAGTCAGGGTCCCGGCGGTAATCAGTTATGCCCGCATCGTGGGTGACGTTTTCTTGTTTTTGTTTTTTGTTTTCTTATTTTTTTTTGGGCAAGTCTCTGAATTATTCTCATCCCTCCCAGATTTACTTGTGCACCGCTTTTGCATGTCAAATCCTTTCTCCGGATTCAGTTTCATTCATAATTCCGCGGATTCTGATACTGCTATTACACATGTTCGAACCGTATATACTCCCAGTCAGTCCCCGGGTTTGTAAATGCCAGGCGGAAGAAGGGAAGTACATAGATTGATTAGAATCTAGACCCAATAGTTCCACGATATTCCTTCACATTCAAAGTCACTGCTGTAATTTCACTGATGCTCGTATAGTCGTCTGAGAATCTTGAGATATTTCAAACCGTTTACTCACGCCATCGGCGGCCACTCGTCTGCAGTGTGCTCTACCATCATAAAACCCTTTCAACACGATTGGTAGTTTCCACGGTGTATTTGACCTGGGGCCTAGAACCTCTCTGCCGTTGGGTCCGTTGGCGCGAACAGGGACTTTTGATAAAGATCCACACGGGGAAAGAAGCTTGTTCTTGTGCTCAAATATATTCAGAACATCCAAGCAGAATGTCCATCAAGGACAAGGTTTCCCATTTGTATTCCTTGTGAATGCTCGGCGGGAAAGTGCCTTTGAACGAAATAGGTTAGCAAACACATGTTGAGACAGTGTTCCTGCTAACAGCGGTCTAGCAAGCGCTCTCAGAAACGATAATTTGACGACCCTTCAGCGTCTAGCACCCTATGATCATGCCAAGCATCCAAATCCCTCTTCCGCCGATTCTTGGCCAAATTTTAGACCCTGTTTGGACGGCGGATTTAAGCTGTATATCATCATAAGATGGGTTTTGAAATTGAGAACCTCATAATTCCATCAATCACGTTAGTATTTGTCCTTACCCTTGTCCCTTCAGGTAGACGATTGGCCGAAACAGGGATAGCATATTATGGAATACCATCATTGGCAATCATAAAGGCAGAAAGAGAATTCCACCCTGCACGATGGGCTTTGCGTGTTCACGACTAGACTATGCACCCAGGGCAAAAGGAGTAATCTGTCACCACGATTATCGGCGCATCGAAACAGTGCTCGGGACGGCAATCACTTGTAAACCGTTAATGAAAGTCTCAAAACGATGACAGGCAACGTGTGACGCTTTCGATGAATTAGATACCATTTATAAGTGCAATAACGTGATGTCAAGTGAGGAGCCTGCGAAGCATCTTGCTCTATCGTCTTTTGCCCGCTTTTGGCTTCGGGAAGGTGACTGGCGCGGTAAGTACCGCCCTTTTGTTGTTCACTCCTGTGCTTTGAGGTAAACCGAGGAGCGATAGCTCTTGAGCGTTAAGAGTCGATATTTTGCAACCTTAGAAAGTCATCAATGAAACTATGCTCGCCATCGGTCTTGAACTCGTACCTAGGGTTTTAAATAGCTGATTTACGCTGTTCAAAGTCGTATGAGAATTGGACTTCCATATTGGTCCACGTGACCTTACCTCGTTACGCTCATGCTTAGATCGTGAGCTATGACGGCGGTATCAGTGGCATAGTTGTCGACTTTCAGGCACAGCGCGAGCATGTAAGTAAGCAAGGTAGTTTTTGCCGTTGGCGTCACCTGGTGGCTGGTTGGTGATGAATTAGCCGAGCTTCAGCCAATCGACCAATGGGAGCACTCACCTGTTGGAACCTCGGGAGACTTCAGAAAACCGACTGAGTAAGCTATCCACGATTGGCTCTGGAATGTTCGTCATTTTATAGATTAGATTATCCTTGTCCACTGTTAGTTTCCAATGCGAGGCTTTATAGAACATCATCATTGCTGATATATAGATCAGTAATTTCCTGGTCGAAGAGCATACATTAGCAGCCATTCATGCTGGTATCGTTAACACTCACATAGTTTTCTTCTTCTTCTTCCCCTTGCCCGATGCCCCCAGTAACCTTTCTAGATGATCATTAATCCACCGAGAATGGCGGAAGGGCAGCAAGGCAATCCGAGCCTTCTCGCTTTCTGTCTGCTCCAATGCTCCAACAGACAGCAACTTCCACTCTACCTCGGGTATAATTTCATGTAGCGGATAGATATCCTCTGGCTTAGTAGCTGTAGATGAGTGCGGCGGTATTAACTTATTCTCGTCTGCCGTGTCATTAACCTGTTCTGTATGGCCTTCTTCATATTCGCCCTACTTCAAGAGGCAGAAATGGATACCTTGGGTCATCAAACCACCTGAGCCCTTTTCAATGCCATCCATGACGAGATCCATGACGCCTTCCATAGCGCCTACATCAATATGATTCCTCTCTTGAGCACGAATAGCTAATTTCGCTTTTTTGGTACCGAACGTTTCTCCTAGGTTAGCTCGTGCCTCCTTGTACGCTAACGGAGACGGGGTAGGAGCGGGCGGTAGTGACTTGAGTTTCTTAACAGTCCGAGAGAGAGCAAAAGGACTTTTTGAAACGGGCAATACCGTGACAGACCCAGTCGAGCGGTCATAAACTGACACGAGATACCTGCATAGAGCTACGTTGAGACGAGGCTGCTTGAAGCAGATTCATAAAAACTCACCGGCATCCGCTTTGAAGAATTCCCTTGCCTTCTTCGTTATTTGAAACAAATTCAACAGACTTTGTCTCTCCGACAACGAGGATGTCATCTACGTTTGATGGTTTCCTGGAAGTAGTATTCGTCGCATCATTTATTTCTGTCTTGCCTCGTACATAACATCGAAATGGGGTCGAGGCAGGGGCTTCCAGCGATGGGTAGATTACTTGTGAAGATATGAGAAATTATGTACATCTTCATTCGAGAATGCAGATACCTAGCTCCGGTCCAATTTTTCCTGAAGTTGAACTTGATAATTTGAGCGACACACCATTGTCGTCTGATATTAATTCATGCTTTCGTTTCTTCGACGAAGCAGTAGCAGTAGTCGATATGGCGGGCTCATCGCATGATGTTGGCGCTGGTTCAAGCTTTGCACGAGGGGAATTTGGTAATTTGGATGACACGCCCTCGTCCTTTGATATTGCTTCGCGCTTTTGCTTTTTTGACGAAGATTTTGTGGTTGACATGATGGATTCGTCCTTCATCGCCTCGACCTTTGCGGGAAGTGGACCTGACGAAGTGACCTCGGCTTTTGACGCATGCTTTCGCTTTTTTGACGACGAAGACGAAGACTTAGTCGTCGGCATGGCAAGGTCGTCGTTCAAGAACGCAAATGTCAATTAGTCCTTGGGTAACTGGATGTGAAGTGCAGAAGGAAGTCTGCAAAGGATTGGCATGGAGAGTTTGTGTTTGGCATTTTGTGGACGCTCACATTCCCCTTACCGCTCTACATATGTTGCTGGTCGCTCTCTAGGTTATATTCTGCCCTTTTATTATCGTTCCTATCGTTATTGGGTATGTTATTCACCCTATACAGGTCGCATTTCATATAAATCAAGCAGTCATTGTATTTCCCAACGAATCGCCCCAGGTTCTACTAGTCATTGTCATTGGGTTGTCGTCCTTGCTCCTACGCATACGCAGGTCTTACTGCATTGTGTTGGCCAGATGGCTCGTATTTCCATGAAGAAAGAGAGGGAGAGCCCAACACCCGACCCTGTGACCAGCAGCGCGCAGGCGTCATCATCTTCCACACCAACTCTCTTAACGATGTCAGTAAAAGAGGAGGATTCTTTCTCTGTGCCCACTCCATCTACTCCTACTATCTTACCCATGGACGTGGACACGATGCTAGAGCAGCAGATGTCTCCGTCGCAATCGCCAACTGTAGCAGATTCCACCCATGAGAGACACACCTTTTCCCTGGGCAAGCATCACACCTCTCGCATGACCAACGGTTCCAAATCAGAAACTCCAACACCACCACCACCCTCTTTACAGCCTGCTTCGTCCTCAGGCTGTTTGAAGAAAGCCGCAGGAGTACCGGTGCAGTTGATTGGGCATCTGCCGGTGGCAAGGGATGAGGCACTGAAGGCCTTTGTAGAAATTAGTGAAAACAACTATCAGTACAAGACTCTGGGTCGATGTAAGGAGCTTTTAGAGAGTATGACGTGCGATTGCACGTATGAACATGGTGAGCCCGTATCTTACACAATGATGGAAAATTTCGTGTAACCAAAGACGAATGTGGCGCAGGCATCGACAACCTCAAGAATGCATGCGGAAGTGGTTCAGACTGTATAAACCGGTTGACTCAAGTGGAATGCCTGCCAGATGATTGTCGCTGCGGGTCTTACTGTAAAAATCAACGGTGCGACCATGTGATATATGGTAGTAGCTTGCGCTCATTGATACCACAAGGTTTCAGCGTAGGGAATACGCTGATATCCAGATAATATCGACAGAGAAGAAGGGATATGGGCTCAGGGCTGAAAAGTACCTGCCAAAGTAAGCCTGAAGTTGCATTGTAGTAGATGTTCATATCGACAGTTTTCGTCAGAGATGCCTTCGTTTACGAATACGTCGGCGACGTTGTCACTAACCCGTCCTTCAAGAAAAGAATGAGAGTGTATGCAGAGGAAGGCATTGAACACTTTTATTTCATGATGCTACAGAAGGATGAGGTCGGTCTTCGTCATGTTGTTCATACATGCCACTAATGTGACTATGTTGTAATTAGTTTATCGACGCAACGAAAAACGGTGGAATTGGACGTTTTGCTAATCACAGCTGTAACCCAAATTGCTATGTGGCAAAATGGACGATAGGCGATCACGTAAGAATGGGCATATTCGCCAAGCGAAACATACAGATGCATGAGGAGATCACATTCAACTACAACGTTGATCGCTATGGGTGGGTGTGCGCAGTTTAGTTTGGGACGATCATATAATAATGTTGTGTCTCTACTCTAGCCATCAAGCACAACCATGCTACTGCGGTGAGCCGAATTGCATCGGATTCATTGGAGGCAAGACCCAAACGGACATCGCAACGATCGACGATCTCTATCTCGATGGTGTGTTTCGATCAGTATATCCTGTTATAGGTCCTCATCATCATCCACAGCGCTCGGTATTACAGATGAAGCCGATATCCTTGAGCTCAAGGGCACCAAGAAGAAGAAGGGAAAGAAGATTGATGACCCTGATTTCGTGGTATGTTACTAAATAAGCTTGTTCAACGGTAATACCTTCTAACTATCTTCAGCCCGCCTTGAAGCCCATCGTGGAAAGGGAGGTACCAAAGGTTGTACAAGCAGTACGTCAAACACAAAGCCGGAAGGTCCTGTGGAAACTGTTGACTCGCATAAGGGTTTGTAGTCACATCTCCTCCGAGGCATCTCGGTTAATTTTCGGTTTAGATGACGGATGACCAAGCAGCATTGAGGCAGATAATGCGGCTACGTGGTTACAGCGTAATGACCAACCTACTAGAAGAGCATGTTGACGATCGAGAACTTGTTCTCTTGGTAAGCAGACATTGAACATTCACGGATCGCAGCCCTTACCTCGTGCCTAGGTCCTGCAATGCATGTCGACATGGCCCATAATGAACCGTAATAAAGTTGAAGACTCGAGAGTCATTGTGCACGTCCAGGCCTTTTCTGAGCTGGAAGAGAACGAAGATAACACCAAAATCCGGACGCTAGCGCAGCAGGTACGCGGAATCATTTAACCAAATAGCAGCAGTCTCTGACATGGATTTGCACAGCTTATTAATCATTGGGAGGGATTGCCGCTTTACAATCGAATACCCAAGCGACTCACTTCGGTGCGGGGAATTTTCCTTCGAAACGTTTTGAATGAAATCTGACAAATGAAAAAGGTGGGTGAGGGAGACTTGATCGCCCTTACAGTAATTTCGACGACAGAGGACGATGAGAGGCCATGCAAAAGACCGCGTCATATCGAAAGAGAGCAGTTTGCCGAGTTTAAAGCCAAATTAGCACAGTCAAGGCAACAGACTTTGGACCCATTCCCTCCACCACCACTGCCTCTACCTTCTCTGCCACAAGTGCCACCGAGTAATGTCATATTTAATCGTGACTCTGTCCAGGCGATCATCGAGCAAGCGGCCGCTGCTGAGGCAGCAGCAGCAGAAGCTGCAGCGGCGGAAAAGCAAAAGGCAGCAGAATCCAGTACGCGGAAAAAGACAAAGACAAAGAAGGTTCTGACGGCTGAAGAGAAGGGGGCGAGCAAAGAAAAGAGGTTGCAGAAGCTCATTGGGGCTATAGTTGTGAAGTGCATGTCAAAGTATGGCAAAGGCCTTGAGCGTGATCAATTCAAAAAGTATGCCAAAGAAGTAAGTAAACGCGCTTGCTATCATTCGTTTTCAGAGAAAGCTTACTTTGTTTTCTCTTTCCCGTGGCGTCAAAAGCTTACAGAAGTGATATCGCAAAAGGAAAGGAAGTCTTCAACATTCAAAGAAGGAAAACTAGATTCGCTTTCAGAGGAGAAAACTGCCAAGATAAAAAAGTTCGCCAAGGAATACATTGCGAAGATAATGAGAAAGGTCGAGAAATCCAAGCGGGATCGGCCACCGGCATCTACGGCGTCGACAGCAGCATCGGGAGAGACCCCATCGTTGCCTAACGATACACCGCAGTCTGGGGAGGGAGCTGATGCATCGACGAGTATGCAGATGTCTGTGGAGGAGGCGATGGATATGGAATTCGACTCTGAAAGCGAGGCGGCGGACGATCATGATGATCATGATGATCGAGAAGAACATGCTACAGCAACATTTGTGTCAACAAATGATATGCAGGACATATCCCTGAGCGGACTAGCAGAGGAATCACCGTTGGACCAACTTATCTTGCCCGACGTTTCCAATGAACCAATGGATGTTAAGGATCATCAGTCTCTTGCGACCACTGACCCTCGGAGACGGCCGCAGTGTTGCTGATGTTGTTGACATTCTAACTGTACTTTACTTATCAAACAGAAAATAATGAATCGTTTTCAAACGATCGTGTTGGGCTTCCCCAGTTTAATATGCATTCGGATCTGAATGCGGTTGGGTTGTGTCTCCTGTACAAACCAACCATTTGTTCGAGATAATCTAAGCTTCGTTGTGCTTTCTGTCCAAACTTATCTGGCTCACCCCAAGCCTTCCTAAGTGCCCGAGTTGACAGTTGGACGAAGGTTGCACTAGGGATTACGAGACACAAGTGAAGGGCATGCAGTGGTCACTGTAGAAGGAGGGCCTACGCCGCTTCCGCAAGGAAAGCACCTCGTAAATCTCTTCCTGATACAACAGTCTCTCTCCATTGGACGCCGCCTAATCATAATAAACTATAGGGTTGCCTAATTTATCAATGGGAGCCTGAGGACTCTGGACGTAAAGTGTTGTCGTCGGTTCTTGACCAAATTTCTTTGAGTGTCTTTGTTCTTAGGCGATAGTCAACCTTGCGGAAAGGTGAAGCCCAGCTGGTTTTGAAATATAAGGCCCCTGCGACTATGAGCGGAACAGGTTCGTAGATATTCACAACTACTTACCCTTTTGTCCGCAACACCATAAACAACAGCGGCATCATACATAGCCAAACATAGTCTGTGTGATTTTCCCTGATCCTATCAACACACCAGCCATTCCAGTTTAGAAAGCCGGAAGCGCAATTTTATTGCGTTGCAGGAGCACCTTGCCTTTGCGACCATCTTCAGGAGCAACTTGAAGACAAGTTGTCTTCAAGTTGCTCCTGCATACATGTGCTTCAGCATTATATTATATCAGTGCAACGCGCATGAGAACCAGTTCCCGTGTCTTGTTTGATTTTCGCTTCTATGGGAAGTGGAGAGAGTGGATTTGTGTTAGGCCATTAGGAAAGGCGCACATAAAAGTTTCTGATGACGCCCTATTGTATGTTCACGCCTCCTTTGGTATGTAGATGCTTCAACCATCGCTATCCATATCATCTACTCTGTACTGATTATTCAAAGTTAGACGAAGAACCACCGGCTTTTTGTTTGGCTGTAGAATCCCGCCTCAGATCACTGAGCTGCTGGCCCGGGATAGCGGCGATTCGTCCATGGATGTTGCGGTCTTCTTGCATGTCCGCCACCGAAAATCTTAAATAAGAAACTGCACATAAACTGTTTGCTGATCGCCTGCTTTCAGACCAATGTCGCTAGCCCCTCAGCTTTGGCTTCGAAAAAAACTGACTAATATTCATGGCGCTCTTGGAAAATTTTGACTCGGACTTCCGACCGAATAAGATAGACGCTGGAAACTTGAACCACACGTGTGGTGCATGCATCACGCAGCACGCCTGACAGGCTTCAACCATTACTACTACCATGCCTTCCTCTGCCTTTGGCGCCTCGTCCCAGCAGAGCTCGCAGATCAACAATCAAGATAACATCGTTGAACTTGATAGATTATTCGCTGCTCATGTTTCGAAAGACGCACTTCGCAACTATTTCCATTCACCTCCCGAAGGACATCCCAATACTCGTACAACCGTTCGCAACGAGATCGGCGTGTGGATGGACGAGAGTGAATCCAAGAAGTCACCTTTACTTTGGCTCAACGGGCCAGCAGCAGTTGTAAATTCAGTCATAGCCAAAACCATTTCTGGTTACCAGGACCAAATAATCGCTACGTTCTTCTTTTCCACCAGTTCTGATCGTAGTGCAGCCACACTTTTCACGACTCTAGCCTGGCAGTTGGCTCGGAGAATTCCTGATACAAGGAAGCACATCATTGCTTCTTTGAAGAACAGTGGTTCACTTCGAACGAGCCACGTTGAGAAGCAATTTGATTCTCTCATCATCCAGCCGTTGAAGAAGTGCTCGAGAACGTTGAAATCTCGTCCAGTCATGGTCATTGGTGGAGCCGATGAATGTACAGACCAAAGCATGCTACTACGGTTCCTGCGAGTTTTAGTACAGGCAAGCGAAGGTGGCGAGATGCCGGTTCGTTTTATTGTCTGCAGTCGGCCGGAGCCCATGATCTATGCGATACTGGGAAGGGTCCGTGATGTTAATCAAACCACAAACGGGCAAGAACAACAGTCACCTATTCTCGTATCAATCGCACTCCACATCTTCTCCTCGATCTTCTTATCGTTGGCGTTATTGGCGTCATTGATATTAAACGAATTATTCACATTATTCTTGTTTGCATTAATTGAATCATTCAAATCATTTCGCCGACTTCGTTTCCATTCTCAAATACAACAAATCAGAGGCACCCTACAAGAAGTCTGGGAGCTGTACCGACCAATACGGCTTAGTGTGGATACAGGGGTCGTTTCTTCCGAAACGTCCAACGAGCCCACCGCAATTTACCTTCACTCGGTGGTTTCAACTATCCAAATCGGCTTCTCCAAAGAATGTGAAGAAGATATTGCGAGATACCTTACAGACAAATTCAACGCAATTCGCCAACCAGGAGAGGGTACAGGTCCATGGCTCCAGCCATGCGACATTTCAGAATTTGCCGACGCATCGTGTGGCCACTTCCTTTATGCATCAACTATTGTCAGGCTCCTAGACGACCCCTACACCGATTCGAGGGATGTTCTTAAGATGGCGCGTTGTGGTTCCTTACCAACTCCGGATCTGAACGAACTATACAAGAATATCCTCAAACGGGCACAAGATACTGTGAAAGAAGGCGACGCCGATTATCGAACGGAATGGGGATTCGTGATGGATTCGCTGGCATTGTTGATTTTTTTGGCAGGAAATGAGCATTTTTTTACCGTACGAAAGAGTCTTCCGTTCATCGAAACTCTCTTGGGCCTCGAGAGTGGCAAATTGACTTTGAAATTAAGCAAGATGCATTCAGTCCTCAGAATAGTTCCTGGGGAATCTATAGAGGTACACCACCGGTCGTTTCTCGAGTTTCTCCAAAGCAAGGAATGCTCTGGAGAATATTACACAGCCTATTCAACTGCAATGCAACGGACTTTGAATCTTATCGGTCGAGCCATGATAAAGTAAGTGAATTGAATACTTTCTACTGGATAGAAGTACTAACCTATCCAGGGACGGTGGCCATGAATGTATTCGAGACATGATCAACGAATGTCGCGAGAATTTTTGGCGATCAAGGACTTCAAGTCGAAATTTACATTTTTCTATCCACGCCCTTTTCTCCTTTTTCTTAATTCTGCAAATGCGTAACTATCTGCCCGACTCTGTTCTGGTTGCAGATAAGAGAATGTTCTTCTACATGTACTACCTCTTTTTGGTCGCCGAAGCATTTTTTATTTCACTGACAACGTTCGCCTACATATTCTTCTTTGATCGCTCCATTATTGTCCCGTTTTTTCACCCTTTCCTTAATCCCTTCTTTAACTTCGTTTGCGCCTTCTCGTTCCCCTTCGCGCCATCTATCTTTCCTATGCTCCATTTTGCTCTTTATATACTACCAGTAGCTCTTTTGTGGTATGTTAGATAATTCATATGTTAATTTTGGCCTAGACTGCTCTACCCCATTTCTTCTTCCGTTCCGATTTCTCCAGCAAAATTCACTGCAAACAGTTCCGCTTTTTGTGTCGCAATTCATTTTGGGAACCACAGAGGTCGTCTCAACAGAGTACTGATCAAGGTTATCACCAAACGCATACGCTTTAATATTCTCCTCATCTCTCTAGATGTGGACAAAGGTTCTAAGTACCGGATTCTCATTCGGAACATTTGGTACAGAATCACGGTTACCCGTCCTCGCGTCTGCCATTATTGTTACTGTTAGGAAGAGATAACATGCTGCAGAACCAACTTTGAAATATACTTGATGCAGTGTATCACGATATGTCAACAACGAAGAGAGAGGCCTCTGAACCAGGTCTGAATCGTTCCCTCAACAACGTTACGATAGTTTGCTGTTAAACTCACTTCTTAACATGGAGTACAGAAAGCATCTTTGCAAAACGCAAGGACTCATGTCATGGAAGGAACAGTGTAAGGATATTTTCGACGTTAAATCCGTGAATCCTAGTAGCAAGATTAACATGCAAACTAATTTGGGAAATCACGAACAAACCTAAACCGTCTCACAACCACTCCAAGACAACATATCCAATAGGTTTATTTAGTTTTGCATTGGCCTCGGTTGACAGAGGTTCTGTCCGAGGATCTGGCCTGGTCAGAGAAATGATCAACTTCAAATACCCCGACGTTGACAGCTGGATGAGGCGCTTACACCTAGAGCATGCAGGGTGTCCAAGTCATGGCCATGGTGTAAGAATGGCTGGATTGAAAACCCCTCGCTCTTAGAAATCTGCGTTATATTTGCGTTATTGCGAGTGCGAGTGGCATCGCGCTGGAAATGGAAAAACAAAACCAGGAGGGGAAGAATGGGGGGAAACGCGTACCTGAGAAGCGAAGATGGTCCATCCGTTCAAAAAAGAACTTCCCCTATTCTTAACGTCCTTCGACTTGGCTGGTAGCTTGGATCTGTGGCAGTGGTAGAGGAGTGCTTGGTGACAGTAACGGAGAGCGCGTCGGGAATCGGCGTGAAATCAGTTCTCATGTGCGTAAAATGTCACTAGAGGAAGTCTCAAATTTCCCAGAACTCTGAATCTTTGCAAGTCGCTACATAATGGATGGACGCCTCGGGCTTGCATGAGCTTGAGCGCTCTAAATAAGGTCAGGGCTAAACTGCACATAAACTGTTTGCTGATCGCCGGCTTTCAGACCAATGTCGTATACAGTAAGAAACCTCATAATGCATACCGTTCGGACAGTAAAAGAGGCTATGCATTATGAGGTTTATTCATTATGGGATGCCGTAGCATAGCGACAACGGTGAGCTCGTACAAAGAAAAATCCTATGCATGATGAGGTTTATTCAGTATGACCTTATGCATTATGACGTTTCCTACTGTAGAGTGGAAATTTCTTCTCAACTTTGGCTACGAACAAGTATTCATGGCGTTTTGGGAAAAATTGACTTGGACCGAATAGGATAGACGCTGGAAACCACACGTATGGTGCATGCTGCATGCATCACGCCTCGGGTACTACTACCATGCCTTCCTCTGCCTCTGGCGCCTCTTCCCAGCAGCCACTACAGAGCTCGCATATCAACAATCAAAATAACAATGGTCTCATTGGAGATGGCTTTAACAACATCGTCAACTCTGGCAACAACAACCAGGTCAACCAGTTCAATACGACTTTTCATGTCGCCACGGAAGAAGAGGAAGTCGTTGAACTTGATAGATTATTCGCTGGCCATGTCTCAAAAGACGCACTTCGCAACTATTTTTATTCACCTCCCGAATGCCATCCCAATACTCGTACAACCGTTCGCAACGAGATCGGCGGGTGGATCGACGAGAGTGAATCCAAGAAGTCACCTTTACTTTGGCTCAACGGGCCAGCAGCAGTAGGAAAATCAGTCATAGCCAAAACCATTTCTGGCTTCCACGACCAGATCGTCGCTACGTTCTTCTTTTCCACTAGTTCTGATCGTAGTGCAGCCACACTTTTCCCGACTCTAGCCTGGCAGATGGCTCGGAGAATTCCTGGTACAAGGAAGCATATCATTGCTTCTTTGAAGAACAGTGGTTCGCTTCAGACGAGCCAGGTTGAGGAGCAATTTGATGTTCTCATCATCCAGCCGTTGAAGAAGTGCTCGACAACGTTGAAATCTCGTCCAGTCATGGTCATTGATGGAGCCGATGAATGTACAGACGAACGTATGCTGCTACGGTTTCTGCGAGTTTTAGTACAGGCAAGCGAGGGTGGCGAGATGCCGGTTCGTTTTATTGTCTGCAGTCGGCCGGAGCCCAGGATCCGTGCCATACTGGGAAGCTGGGTCCGTGATGTTAATCCAACCACACACGGGCAAGTATCTAACCTGGTATCAATCGTATTAATTCCAATCTCCGCACTCTTCGCACTTGTCGCATTCTCCGCATTCTCCGTATTCTTCGCATCAATGATATTAATTCAATCAATCAAATCATTCCGCCCAAGATCTAAAGCTCGTCCGCATTATCAAATACAACAAATCAGAAGGTTCCTACAAGAAATCTGGGAGTTGTACCGACCAATACCGCTTGGTGTGGATAAAAGGGTTGTTTCATCTAAAACGTGCAACAAGCCCATCGACACACTGGATACAATTCGCCCTCACTCGGTGATTTCAACTATCCAAATCGGCTGCTCCAAGGAATGTAAAGAAGATATTGCGAGGTACCTTACAGACAAATTCAGCGCAATTCGCCAACCAGGAGAGGGTGCAGGCCCATGGCTCCAGCCATGCGACATTTCAGAACTTGCCAAAGCATCATGTGGCCAATTCCTTTATGCATCGACTATTGTCAGGCTCCTGGATGAACCCGACTTCGATCCGAGGGATATTCTTATGATGGCGCGTTGCGGTTCCCTACCAACTCCGGATCTGAACAAACTATACAAGAATATCCTTAAACGGGCGCAAGATACTGCAAAAGAAGGCAGCGCCGATTGTCGAACGGAATGGCGATTCGTGATGGATTCGCTGGCGATACTGATTTTTTTGGCAGGAAATGAGCATTTCTTTACCGTACAGAAGAGTTTTCCGCTCATCGAAATACTCTTGGGCCTCGAGAGTGGTAAATTGGCTTTGAAATTATGCAAGATGCATTCGGTCCTCAGAATAGTTCCTGGGGAGTCCATCCAGGTACACCACCGGTCGTTTCTCGAATTTCTGCAAAGCAAGAAATGTTCCGGAGAATATTACACTGCCTATCCGACTGCAATCCAACGGGCTTTGAATCTTATGGGTCGAGCCATGACCGGACGCGATATCATGCGTTTGTTCAAGTAAGTGAATTGAATACTTTCAACTAGAAGTACTAACCTATCCAGGGGCGGTGCCTCCTCTGAATACCAACGAATGCTCAACGAATGTCGTGAGAAATTTTTTCGATCTAGGAGTCCTAGGATTAATCACAGAGTTATACGCCGCACGCATATATCTATCCACCTTCTTCTCTCCTTCGTCTTACTTTTGCACGTACGTAACTACCTGCCCGACTCCAAGTCAGTTCAGGATGCAGTTGTGAACCTGTTCTTCCACGTATACCTCTTCCTTGTTGCCAAAGCATTTTTTCTTTCACTGACAACGTTTGCCTACATATTCTTCTTTGATTGCTCCATCATTGTCCCGTTTTTGCACCCTTTCCTTAATCCCTTCTTTATCTTCCTGTGCTCATTTTCGTTTCCCTTCCCGCCGTCTATCTTTCCTATGCTCCATATTGCTCTTTATATGCTACCAGTAGCTCTTTTGTGGTGTGTTAGATAATCCATATGTTAATTTTGGCGTCGAGAAGCTAGTGACACTTTGAGTCTTTGGCTGATATCACCACGCCTACGCCTACATGTCGGTCCGAACCCTCTGCCTCTTTCGCTGTAGTACTGTCCCTCGTCGCATCTGGCCTTTGGCAAATAATGAAATATGCATTTCTAATTGCGTCCTGAGCCAATCTTCCCTTGAGGAATCGCCCCGCGTGCCTAGGTAGCCTTGACCTCTGTGCTAATACCATACAGGTGTTTTTTATTTAAGCGCTTGTCTACTCCGCCCATTTACATATATCCGAGCTTCAACGAAACAGTTAGCTCCCGCAATTTGCGTATACGGCTTCACCCTTCTCTTGCTTGCGTCAACAACTTGATAGGTGCCACAACGGATTAGCTGGCAACACCCCCTCCATCATTTTCTTTTTCGGCCTGCCATTGGCAACTCGGAGGCGGCGAATTTGACGACATAGAACTGCCCAAACGCACCTGCATGGTATACTTATACCCGTGAGTTATCGCTCCCTCGCATTGCCACTTCCAGGCTCAAATTCCGCGCCCTCGGCATTCTTTCCCAGTTCTTCATAAGTTCATCCACTCTACCACGCGAATGCTCATCCAGTCCTTTAACTGGAGACAAACCCCGTCCTTTTCAAGTTTTTGGCTGCCGGGAACGAGGCCCTCCAGCAGCTGGGAAAACTGGTCACTATTCGGAAGACGCCATGTTCGTTGGTGTGGTTTGTACGGGTGGGTTTTTAGCAGCTCGCGCGGTATCGTGGGAGCGCTCACGCACTCGGGCATTTTCACTTGGACATCAACATCATTCTGACTTCAAGTTGGTTACGGAACATGACTGAAATATTTTTCGGGGTACGTTATATCTTCGTTTGGACTTGCTATACCCGCCACGTTTGACACGTAAACCCACTACTACAAGGATGTTCGACCCTTCTCTTCAATAACAACCGACCAACTGGCCAAGTGCAGCCTACTTCAATCCTCCATTAATACCCATATCCTCCGTCCTCTCACGCTTGCAGAACACATTCTCTATCCCAGCCATCTTTCCCATCCTGCTCCTCTGGACTCCTTCGCCGCCTGTAAGAGTCTGTCAGCTGCGTCAGCTAGAATACAGAACAAACACTTTTGACGCTCCCCGACTTGCCACGTCCGCACTCCTAGCGGCATTCCGCGTTCATAGTTGGGTTGTTCTTTGTGCCACCAGCGCCCAACTTGTATAGGCTTCTATACGCAAAATTGGCTCTCTGGTCCTGGGTGCAAAAGCAGCGTCGCTACTTCCATCGTCGACGACGAGGATGAGAGGAATAATGTTGCCAATGTGGAAATGGTGGTCATGGAGAACGAGAGCAATGACAACACCGCGCTCAAGAGGCAGAAGCATAAAGTCGATTAGGGTTGGGTATGTATCAGTGTCTCGTTGCCGTAATATCATCATGAGCGTGACAGACTGACCAAATCGTCGGTAGGGTCTTGCCGTCTTGGACCCAACGAAACTCCAGGATGTCCCAAATACGGCCATATTATCATCGTTCCTAGGGTATGTTATTCTTCCTATACGAACAAAAATTCATATAAATCAAGCAGCCATTGTATTTCCCAACGAATCGTCCCAGATTCAGGCGTCATCGGATTCCACTCATGAGACACAAAATTTAACTGCTCGCATGACCAACGATTCCAAATCGGAAACTTCAACACCACCGCCCTCTTTACAGCCTGCTTCATCCTCAGGTTGTTTGAAGAAAGCCGCAGCAGTATCGGTGCGGTTGATTGGGCATATGCCGGTGGCAAGGGATGCAGTACTGCAGGCCTTTTGCAAACAACTATCAGTACAAGACTCTGGGCCGTTGTAAAGAGCTTTTAGAGAGTATGACGTGCGATTGCATGTATGAACATGGTGAGCCCGTATCTCTTTACACACTAATGGAAATTTTCGTGTAACCAAAGACGAACGAAGTATAGTTCAAACAACTCAAGAATGCACTGTATAAACCGGTTGACTCACTGAATTGCCTACCTTACTGTCAAAATCAATGGTACGACCATGTGATATATGGTAGCTTGCGCTCATTGATGTCACAAGGTTTCAACGTAGGGAATACGATGATGTTGAAAGAGAAGAAGGGATATGTGGTCAGGGTTGAAAAAGACCCACCACCCGGAGTTGCGCGGTAGTAGATGTTCATATCGATTTTCGTCAGAGAGACCTTCGTTTACGTTGTCACCAACCCGTCCTTCAAGAAAAGATGAGAGAGTATGCCTGTTCAAGTATGTGATATTCAACAAACACGGATATACAATTGACCCTTCACGACATCATAAGTACATCAAGCATCCATCATGCCTCGCACTGATGATGCCAAGAATTGGCAACCAAACGCCTCTGATCAGAACCTGATTGATCGAATGACAGAATACCTCATCCTCGCAGAGCATTGCCTTATTAAGCTCCGTGCATTGGATAAGTCCCATGTGAAGACGCTCTGGCTCGAGCTTCAAGCAGTTTTCCAGGGTGACCCAGTCAAGTATCCTTCTGCTATGGCTGCACAGAATGACGCAAAGGGAAGGAGGGATTTTCTTGCGAAATGCCACGCGATCTGTTTTCCACCCCCGTCTGTGGTGTCTCATAGTCCCGAAGAGTGAGCTCAATCGTCTGATTCATCTCTTAACCGTCTAAGCTTACACCATTACAATGTGATACCCCAGTTACATCTTGATGTATTTTTCTGCAGTTGCTAGCTTGCAATGCCAAGCATCCCAGGAACTTCGCTCGCATCCTTATGCTGGAGAGATTGCTTACAGGGCAAACCTCGGGTCGTAAGTGGGATCTTGTAAATCATTAGAACACGATGCTTAATGATTACCTAGAGTAAGGGAGCTTGAGGGAGAACACACCGTCAATCGTGCTATTGAATCCGAGAATGACTTACATGACAATCACTGGAATCTCCTTGACGAGAAAATCCGTTGCCGTGATGGGGAGTACACCATTGTTGACTGTGGTACCAGTGCGCTCAATGGTGATTTTGTTGTTCTTGAAGATGGCCAAGGTGGTAGGAAACAGATTACAACCACCGAACTTTTTGAAATCCGGGATACAGTCAAACCTCCAGAGGGGGTCGGGTCGGGGTCAGAGTCATATCCAAAATCCACAGGGTATTGAGATCGAAATGTGTTGAGATGCGAGCACTCGGATATACCCGAGACGCCAAGCAAACTAGTAGAATAACATGTGCGGAACGTCATGATGCAGACCGTATGTCGAGAACATGTGAAAGGACCTGAAAGAACCTCCTATACGTAGGGATAAATAGGGCTATGTTACGGAGAATAAAATAATCTTCTCGCCCCCACTTGCCAGAACCTTAACAAAATGTTGTGTCAATGACTCAATTAAGTACATTATGTCCAATGCGTTTTGGCCCCTCATGGGAGGTAAATACTGCCTTACTGGACCGACTCGTTTCCCCATTGCCATTGGACACGAAAGCGATCGAAGATGTGAATCTTGCTTCTTATCGCAATAGCACGATGCCTAGCACTAACGCAATGACACTTGAGCGCCGTGACGGTCGCGAGTGAGAACAAGCTTGCTATAACATCAAACCTATCCAACCTCCAGGATCAACGTACATTGTTTGCACGAGGATTGTAACTCTGCAGGCGCCAGAGAAGCAAGAGATTTTGACGTTCTGAGCAGGAACGATGAACGATGTCTAGTACTTCATCGTCGATGAGCAAAGCGAGATGATCGCCTACATTTCTGACGCTAGCAAAAGGTCTGTCCGAAGGTGATCTCTGAACGTGGATTAGCAGATGACGCGCGAGTGGGTGATGCTCTGCCGTTGAAAACTTGGGAAGAACCAAGTCGAGAGTTGCATGTCTGCCTGATTTCCAACTCCAGAACTATTTTATCCATTCATTAATTCCTGGTGGCGAGATTGAAAGATTAAATACACGTACGAGATAACGTTGACTACGAAGTCATGTTCATAGACAGCCGTACCAAATACATGTATAAATCCGGACCAGCTTTGTCCAGGACCATGAGTTGGAATCCTGAACCATTCCAGATTGTCTTCAGGGGATGAAGGAAGATGACAACAATACAGATCTTTGTAATTTTGACCACGGCAAGAATATCCTGCTGTCAATTCGTAACCGCCTTCGGCGCCTTCATCAATGTCCATTGTCGTCTCGAACATGGGGTTCTTCCTCCACGCATCTTCCCGCTTTTTGAGCGCTTCAAGGCGTTCAGCGTAAGAAAGCAGTGATTGGGGGTTGTCAATGACACCAGCAGCTTTACAAGCCAGATAATATTGCACCAATGTGGAAGATTGAATGATCGCGTTGAACTCTCTGTTGACGAGCCTGCATTTCAGCATAGATTTGGTGTCAAGTAAGAGGAGAATGCGTTCCATAAGCTCCTGCGGAAGAGCCAGGGAGAAAATAGTAGGTACAGGGGTATAATCGTCGGTGTTAGAGGACCCTGGAGAACCGGAGTCCCCGTTCCTTGAAGTGGATGGCTGCTCTCCTCGAGAACATTGCTTGCATCAGAAATTCTGGTTCATCGTTCAGTTGAACAGAAAATCAAAAGTGCCACTTCCCCTAACAAATCCAACGTCTCCAACATTGACCCCGTTGCTCCGAGTCGGATATTCCGTCGAGAGCTCACAAAACGGTTTCGGGTTGTATAGTGGATATCCGACCAAACATTTCAGCATCGAGCGTGTATACCGGTCTGCAATACTGACAACAGGCTAGAAATATGAGACTTTCTGAGGTATTAGTCAATGTGAAGATCCTCACCTATAAGGATGGTTCGGGTGGCACTATGTCGATAACATTTATGGGGTCCTCCAGGTTGGATCATGGATGGATGTGGGGTGTAATCGGTAGCTACGGCTTGAGGTACTGGATCACTGCTATCCTTGGCAGTCGTTTCGCCAACAGTTGACCGAGACTGATCGTTCTTCCTAACCTCCGCTAGGAAAGGTTGTACAATGTTTCGTATGAAGTCGATAACATCGGGAGACTCTGATGAGACGCATAAGAGTAAGCACAAATACATAAAAGTCACGAACCAACCGCCAGATTTTCGCCTTCCTTGGTAAAGTAGTCGTTTTGCACGATCTTGAACATGTCGCGAGCGCTGTTGCTAAATTCATTTCTTTCTGCTTTATCTATGGTAGCATTGTGTAACATCGCTGTCAATGGATCAGGCCGCTCCGGAGCAGCAGGAGGAGTGGTTTGGGAATCCATGACGTTTGAACGTGGGACGTTGAAGGACAGATAAGGAATTTTCCAGGCGCCTACAAACTATGGGGTAGACAATTCTCACCGGCCACTTGGGCCGCTGCTGCACGGCAAGTCCGAGGCCGTCTGAACTTTGAAAAAGTGAACTGCTCTAGCATTCGAGCCCAGTGCTGATTGGTGCGTTGTTGATCACTGTTCGTCGTGTTACCATATGAATGAAGAGATGATGGCGGTCTAATACAGCGTGATTCAGAGCTTCAGCCACCGTCGCTTGATTAAGTTAGGTCTAGGTTTATGTAGTAACAATCTGCAGAGACAGTAGTGAGTAGTACCTAATCAGATGCGTTCTTCCAATAACACTCGTGGAATTCATGATCTTGGCTTCTGTTGTGTCCTTGCTCAACTTTGTACTCTGACCGGGTCTGAGTAGTCGCAGGGAAGAACATGATTGATCACTCTGTTTGAGGTCGGAAATTCAAATGTCCGTTTGCTTGGTTGTGCTCGCGGGGTATCAACTTCAAGTTGACTGAAATCTACCAATGAGCAGCTTACTAGGCTTATTGCAGACTACTCAGAAGTCGTCCTAAGTCCGCTAAGTTTTCTTGACGTTTTCCTGATGCAATATCTGCGTTAAATCTGCTCGATCCGGCCGACACAGTTTAGTACAGCCAATTTCATCAACTCGGAAGCCAGCCTTCCGCGACAGTGAGAAATACATCCGCGCCGGGTTGATCCAAGCTGCGATCGCGAACGATATCGGCAGACAAGAGTATCGCAGGCATAGGTGTAGCGAGATATAGCTGCTCAGGAAAAACAAATGTTTGATTATTATGAGACCATTTGCTTGCGTATCAAGTGCTGCCAGGGGTGCCCAAATTACACCGATTGAAGACGTTGTAGTACAAGGTCATCATGACTGAAAAGTCAAGCTACATCACTGGATGCCCCAGTCATTACAACATCATACGTTTCCATAAGCTCCCATCGCAAAACCCCGACATCGCCCTGGGACTCCGATTCCCACTGTTGCCGTGCGTCTATAGGCGCAATAATACGCAAGTATTTCGGCGTTTTCCGGGATGCTTTGGACTCAAACTTCTTATTGAGGGCTGTAAAGCTGCGAAGTTTCTCCCGACACTTGTCAACAACAGGTTTGTATTCCGCAGGCCCTAGCATCGTCTCTAAGGCCTCCGTGATACCATCCAGAACATCGGGATACTTTATTGGGGCATATTGCACCCTACCATTCTTTGTCTATGGCGCAAAAATAGAGGATCAGCGCGGGAATACCGAATCAGATGATACACACATTGGATGTGTAGAAGAATTCAGGCGTAACGGTTTCTATAGCAGACAGCCAGTCGGACACTGTAAGAGATGGAAAGATCAATCTGGCTTGCACTGCAACAAGAATCAACTCCTTGGTCTCCTCGTCTTGAAGGAAACACATGAGATCGGGACCCATATGCGTATCGGGGAAAAGGAAACACTTTCCGTCGGGATTATTGAGGAATTCGAGAACATCCTTGGGAGATGCAGCTCTGAATCCCAAGCGGTCGGAGCTACCAGAAGTCCACGATACAGGGTAGCACTGCATTAAATCGTCGGCCGTGCGCTTCAATGACACCAAGGCCACCTTTCTCGAACCCCAGGGCTGATTGCATTGAAAGACATCTGATAAAGCGCAGGTTTTGCCTCCGAACCTCTCCAAGAGCACCAGAAGCACAGCCTCTTCGAATATGATTCCGCCCGACTGTGGATCGCGAGCGGTACGGAAAGCTTCGGCAATCCATGCTTCTTTCTTGGTATGGGGGTACTTATCGAAGACTGAACTTAGATATAAAACGACCAATGGCTCGCAAAGATGAACGGGGTTTTTTTTCGGGTCCAACGTTCGAGAGGGTTCAACCTCCTGCAAGTGACCGATACCCAATGCAATTAGCTCGTGCACATTGCCTTTGACGGGAAACGACGTAGTTTGACTTCCAATTCTCCACCGCATGAAAGCGTGGAACAGGCACTGTATCAACTGCGCTTCTATGAATCGAGTGTCAGGAACGCTGTGGCTCAATAAGACATTACACGTACGGTCGCATCCCTGGTCGCGTCCCTCAAAGAGACGATCAACCGTGCTGAGCTCTCGAAAAGCAGAGATCTTATCAACAGTATCAGGCGTAAGGACCGGTTCTCCTTCCTCCAGATCAATCGCATCGGTGATAGTGAACTGAGTCAATGACCTAGCAAAAGCACTAAGAATGCGGTGCGGTGAGCCCGGTTGCGTGTAGAGTAGAAGTTCAATCAGGCTGGCTGTAAACCAGTAACTTTAGCGGATAAACGTCAGTGATGTCTCACATGGTCCAAACCTGCACTCGCCGTCCAGAAAACCAATACAATATTCGATCCTCCAACCGCCGATCAGAGATGCTGCGCAGAGACAGATACTTGCGGATATAGTCAACATGACTTGTCCCGTCCTTCGTGAATCGCCCAAGCTCAACGGAGACAATTGGGTACTTGCGTGAGCCCATGCTTTTTGCAGCTTGAGACAAAAGTACATTCTTCACCATCTCAGATAACCCAGTTCCAGCAAGTATGACCCCCCGAAAGATCCTAGTTCTCCAAAGGAACGTGTGGAACGCATCCAGGACAGGGCGCATATCAGTGCCTGTAGTGAAAGAACGAAAATAATCACTCAGATACTCGGCAGCCACTTGGGCTTCATCGACCACAACGAAGAGCAGTCCCCTTATACGCGCCATGCCCCGCAACATGGTGCCGGCAAGACGCAGCATGTCCTTTTCTTCAGCACCACGGAGGCTGGTAATGATTGTGGTAAACATGTCGTCGTCGTCCTGAAATTTAGGGAAGGGAGGCATGACTTGAGCAAGGATCCATCGCCGTCGGGCTATCATGTCCTCCGTGTCGAGGGTCAGATGCTCCAAGAGGTGCTTTAGAACGAAGACACGGGCACATATTAGCATTGCAAAGGCACAACTTGCAACGTCGACGTTCTTGGTATTGTTCTTGATATTGTTCTGCCCGTTCTTGTCACCATCCCACTTACTCATTGTTGTCATTATCTTAGTCACCGATTTAAAGTCATTGGAACCAATTCCACGGTGCGGTCGGCATGAAATATAAAATCCCCAGTAGTGGCAGAGCCCCTCGAGTGTGCGGCGAGTTTTTCCAGCACCAGAGACAGCAAATAGATGGCTGTACCAAGCGAAATCGGGATTAGTCATCCGCCATGAAACGACACAAGGAAAACCACAAACACTGTATCAGAAGTGAACAAACTGTTAATCGCCTTCATGTTTGTGTTCTCGCCCAGGCCGTGGAGAAGAAGTATTGGCTGTGTGGGTAGCACTACTTCGAGATCTGTAACCAATTTCTCGGGTTGAATGGATTCGAAATATCCGTCCAATTTCCCCCCCGCCAAGTAGGTGATGTACTTGGTGAAGGGCTTGAACGCAGCAAGCATTGCGCCCTCGATATCCCATGCCCAAAGACGTGGGGGTGTCACTAACGAAGAACATGCTCAGAACAGTCAAGGTGAGAGATACATGACGTACCCTGGGTAGGCAGTAATGCTGTTTGGGTCATATTAGGAGGCGTGAGCAACGTTTTGTTTTCTTCCACGCGGGCCCGCTTAGCAGGATATTCGGGAGTTTGTGGGGAACGTGTACGAGGGACTGGATTGTTTGTGATAAAGGTGAGGAGTAGATGATGGAAAAAATTAGAAGAGCAGAAAACATAGTGAATACGAACGGTGAAGAAAAACGAAAGTAGGGGATGAACAGGCAAAATACAGGGAGCGGTAGCGGGCAAATGGTGCATCAGTAGCCAGCCATGGAATGTGGGAGGGGTGGCACGTAGGATTCGCAACCGTGACAGGGATGAGATGAGGAGAACATGCGGGAGGGAAAAGGTTTTAGGGGCAGAATCTTGTCAGCAACGCTCAGCTGCAAGATCCACTCTTACTCACTAATATGCCAGTGCGGGACCTTTACAATTATGTGAATGTGGTCTCTGTGAGGTTGTATTGGAAAGATACTGGAGACGGTTTTCGAGGGGTCTAATTTGTCTGCAAATGTCGAAATATCACCCAGGAGCACGATACGTTCAACGAGATTGTCGCACTCGGCGGCGATAGGGTTGGAGTTCTTGGGCTGAGAAAAGCGGTGTCATTTCACATAGTGGCTCGTCGATGGTGCTCACCTTCCACAATTCTAGAGTGTGAGGATCAATATCCTTTAAACTACCCAGTGCTCGCTCGCTTCGTATCAATTTCTTCAAGTCGCTAACCTCATCATTGCACCCCGCGGTAACTGGAAAGACAATATCTTCGCCTTCTATGAGACACTTAAGCCGGAGCATGGTGGCAGCGTGAGAACACTGTACTGAATGTGACATTCCTCGGTCGTCATGCCATTCGTGCGACATGCTGCGACATGTCCTCTGATTCCTCTTCTCTGTCGCCATCGCCATGTAACCTTCAAACATTAGTCGGTAATCAAGTGTAGCTGGAATCCGTTCATTTTATCTACCATCTTCCTTTTCACTCCTAACTCTTATTGCCTTTCCCTTCGGCACCACTATAATATATTTGAATACGGATGCCAGCATCCACAAAGCGATGTCGATGCAGCCCAATAGGGACGTATCAAGGATTGCAGGCTCGAACAAAAAGAATAGATACGCATGTCCACAATATGATATATGCGCCTTTTGCGGAACATAATTTTCGCGTTCGTAGTTCGTACCCCAGTAAAAATCCCGAACTGCCAATCTGTAGGGCGTGCGCGTCCAACTGCCATCTTGATGACAGCTGATACGACCTAACGCATTGAGATCTGGAGGTGTGTAGAAGGATAACTCCACAACTCAGATGAGGTGAAACCGTTACATATCATATTCTCCCTATACCGGCAAAGTTCATATTGATCAAGTGGACATTGTATTTCCCAACGAATCGCCACTAGTCATTGACATTGGACTGTCGCCCTTGCTCCTGCGCATACGTAGCCTGATGGCTCGTATTTCCATAAAGAAAAGAGAGAGCTCAACGCACCGAACACCCGATCCTGGATTCCTGTGACAAGTGTCATCAGCTTCACGCCAACGCTTTGATGATATCAGTAAAATGCATTCTTCTTCTGTGCCCACTCCATCTACTCCTACTATCTCACCCATGGGCGTGGACACGATACTAGAGCAGCGGATTCTACTCATGAGAGAAACAGCCAAGCGCCACCTCTCGCATGACCAACGGTTCGGAATCAGAAACTCCCAACACCCACCTTCTTTACAGTCCGCTTCATCCTCATGTTGTTTGAAGAAACTTCCAATGTAGTTGATTGGGCATCTGCTGGTGGCAATGGATGAGGAACTGATAAATTCGGTAGCGGCTAAGTATAAGTAATTGATGCAGCGGCGACGGCATTGCCATTGAAATTCAACACCTGTAATTAAACTCAGCGTGACAGACCATGGCAGTGCCATGGGTATAGACCTCGTAGGTTTCATCATGGGAGGGTGATCACTTTGGTGATATCTTATTATTACACATGAATGTACTTTGAGAGAAAGAAGTGTAAAACGTAGGACTCAAATAGGGAAATGAAGTATAACAAGTTTGTGCTCCCCTGTCCATCCGACATAGCAATGCGTCTGCGTCTGCCAATTGTAATAATCGTAATATCTTGAAGACTCAACAGGAACCTTGCCCAGAAAACATCCATTTGTATTTGTAAACCACCCATGCTGGTCTAATGAAATAATCGGGTGATTGGACATTGCTGCGTTTGTGAGCATCTCGACACCAGTGTTTGCATCCCAGACTCGAATGGTCTTGTCGGAGGACCTCGAGACAATTTTGGATCCGTCGTGCGAGAATGCGACGGATGTAACCCAATTGTCGTGACCCCGCAGCGGTGGGAGCATCTCGACACCTGTGTTTGCATCCCAGACTCGAATGGTCATGTCGTCGGACACTGAGACAATTTTGGATCCATTGTGCGAGAATGCGACAAATGTAACCGAATCGTCATGGCCCCGCAGCGGTGGGAGCATCTCGACACCTGTGTTTGCATTCCAGACTCGAATGGTCTTGTCGGCGGACCCCGAGACAATTTTGGATCCATCGTGTGAGAATGCGACGGATGTAACCCAACTGTCGTGACCCCGCAGCGGTGGGAGCATCTCGACACCTGTGTTTGCATCCCAGACTCCAATGGTCATGTTGTCGGACCCTGAGACAATTTTGGATCCATCGTGCGAGAATGCGACAAATATAACCGAATCGTCATGGCCCCGCAGCGGTGGGAGCATCTCGACACCTGTGTTTGCATTCCAGACTCGAATGGTCTTGTCCAAGGACCCCGAGACAATTTTGGATCCATCGTGCGAGAATGCGACAGATGTAACCCAATCGTCGTGGCCCCGCAGCGGTGGGAGCATCTTGACGCCTGTGTTTGCATCCCAGACTTGAATGGTCTCTTCGTCGAACCCTGAAACAATTTTGGATCCATCGTGAGAGAATGCGACGGATCTAACCAAATCGTCGTGGCCCGGCAGTGGTGGGATCTCTGCGTCCCAGACTCGAATGGTCATGTCGGTGGACCCCGAGACAATTTTGGATCCATCGTGCGAGAATGCGACGGATGTAACGTAATTACGGTGGCCCTGCAGCGGTGGGAGCATCTCGACACCTGTGTTTGCATTCCAGACTCGAATGGTCCTGTCGTCGGACCCCGAGACAATTTTGGATCCATCGTGCGAAAATGCGACGGATCTAACCAAATCGTCGTGGCCCTGCAGCGGTGGGAGCATCTCGACGCCCGTGTTTGCATCCCAGACTCGAATGGTCTTGTCTTCGGACCCCGAGACAATTTTGGATCCATCCGCATCGTGCGAGAATGCGACAAAGATAACCGAATCGTCATGGCCCCGCAGCGGTGGGAGCATCTCGACACCTGTGTTTGCATTCCAGACTCGAATGGTCTTGTCGGTGGACCCCGAGACAATTTTGGATCCATCGTGCGAGAATGCGACGGATCTAACCCAATTGTCGTGGCCCCGCAGCGGTGGGAGCATCTCGACACCTGTGTTTGCATCCCAGACTCGAATGGTCTTGTCGT
>KN818371.1:44134-56483 GCA_000827485.1 Amanita muscaria Koide BX008
GTCTCTGGTATCGACAAGTCAGGTCAAATAATGACCATTATGGGTGCCTCTGGTGCTGGAAAGTCGACGCTTCTTGATCTCCTCGCTAAGACGAACGAGCGTAACAGTGTCTGTGGTACCATCCACGTCAACGGGTGTCAAATCACACCGAGAGCTTTCAGCTACACGCCGACATCTACGAAGCCGGGGACCCTTGTCGAGCGCTCCACGACAAGAAGGACGCATTTTCGTTCCTGATACAGAGTTGGTTTCCAATTGACGACACAGCCCGACGTCGACGGCTCGACGTCGAGTGCTTTCAGTTATGAACCATCACCATAGCCAAGAGATATTGTCTCCGAGCTCTAGACGAGGAGACGAGAATCTTTTCATTGGTCATACAGAGCCGCCTATTCCTTCATGTGCGTCGCAGGAGACGAGAATCTTTTCATTGGTCATACAGAGCCGCCTATTCCTTCATGTGCGCCGCAGGAGACAATCCGCCGAAAACGAGCGCGTATAGAATGAACACAACAGAGCCTAGAATTGGCTCGCATAAATCCGGAAAGTGTGGTGCCTACATATCGTCAGCTAGGGAGAAACTATTGAAGAAAGAATGTGTGAGGAACGAACTTCATCAGGAAAAAAGTTTTCTCTGGTAGTAGACACATATCTATGTAGTCCTTGTAGCACCTGTAATTCAACTTGATTTTATGTAGCAGCCATTATTTCTACAGATGCTACCGTAATCACCATCTTTCTACCAGATCCTACTACAACAATCATAGTAAGAATAGGCTGTTTGCTTATACTATAGGTAATGCATAAATGCCTCTGAAAAGAGATCAGGAAATGGCTGTTGGTTAGACTCGCTGCTGTGTACAGGACAAAACATTTTTGCCTTCCAAATGTGACCATGCTTTTTAGGTGTTTTTTGTGTCTGCTCGAAGTGGATCCCCCAAAGCTCAAAAGATTCGAGTGCTGGGAAAAAAGTCAATACTTCCGCGACGTCATCACAGAATTGCTAAAGAAAAGAATCAACACATGTTTAGCCTGCCGAACAAGGCATACCACGTACATGACTCGGAGGTTCTACGCTGTCGGACGTCGTGAAACGCACGTTCTGAAGATATGGCATCATCTGGCTGAGAAATAAAAGGGAAGGAATCGAAAGCAAATTTATGCTCGCTTCAAATAAAGTCACTGGCGATTTTGCCAGTTTCACAGCTACAGTTTCTAAAATGGTACCGGTGTTGAGTTGGATAAACTCAACGGGTCGGCTAGGGACCATCGCATCTGCTACGCAGACAGGACCCGTGAAGCTTCGAAGACGAGGAAGAGACCCGGCAGGAAGATCTGGTCTGACGTCCATCAGTGAGTCAAAGTCCACTTCGAACAGGGTTTTTGTCATCAGGAAAACATTAAAAACGGCTTCGGGGCCTTTCCTAGCTTTGCCTTTGGCTCGGGATGCCTTTGACAGTCTTGCCTTCAGGCAGTGAAACTTTACAAACTTTTACTTTGACAATGACATTTTTTTACCCTTTAAAATTGTTACTTTCGGTCGAGTACCTCAAAGCATTGAAAGGAACATAAGTACATGTTGTATACTAATTTACAAAGCAGTTTTTGAAGCAACCAGTCACGGTACAAAGCAACACATTAGACGGCGTGGGTAGTGGCAAGAGCGTCGTCGTCTTCATCATCAGCATCGTCGTCGCTCTCGTCGCCGTTGTTGCTCTCGCCGTTGTCATTCTCGTCGTTGTTTTCTGTACCGTTGTCAATCTGTTGTAATATGCGTAAAATGTCGTGACTATATGCGCATTAATAAACATACCTTGGTTAATAAATTGGCTTTTTTCGCATTTTTAATGGCGTCTCTGGAAGCTGCACGCTCTGCACGCATCTGAATGTGAGAAATCCATGGGTATTCTTTTCTTGAATGGGTGTGAGTAGTCATAAAATAAGAATAAATGAATCCGGCGCACTCGATTTCCCAATCCGAGTCAGGAAGCCCTTCACTTCCCAAAGTCAACTCTCTACTGTCTGACCAATACCAGCTGTCATTTCTGAATGGGCTTCTCTTGGTAATTATTGGCTGTCGAACAGTGGACCTCGTGCGTAATCGTTTATTTGCTAGAAAGAGTAACTATATGCGCGTGATTTAACAGACAGTATCTAAGTTACGCACCTTCATAGTTAATCTTGGTATCAGCACCACTGGCAGAGGGGGGACCCTTGCGCTTTGGAGCCTTGGGATCTTCAGAAATAGGGTCCATGATGAAGGAAGTAAGATGAAGATATAGTACTAAACGACGCGTCACGCAGTGTGAGTGATCTCAATACTTAGTGATGCGTGATGTGGCTGTGCATGCTCTTATTCGTCCTCTGCAGTTTGTCTTGCTAGTTCTCTGTTCAAACACCTTCGCTTCGAATTGCTAAACTGAATTCAATTAGAGTTCCCTACAATATAGGCTTTAATAAAACTCAGTAATCAATAAAAGACCTAGAATATAGTCTCATATGTGTGATAATCGACAAATTTGTTGACATAGAACGTTTTGAAGGCGGAAAGGCTGTCTGTGTGCTTGAGATGGTGAGGAATATGATGTCTTCCTGCTACACCGATGAGATGAGCAGCGTGAAGGATTGAATCCAAGTGAATTACAGTGGTCGTGCGATATCCGTTTGCATCAAAATCAGGTGAAACCCGCCACATCCCCGTGTCTGGACAAGGCTCGTCGCCCACGGCTGAGAACCAAGTAACCAGGGCACACGGATAGCGAAATTGTTTGTACTTAATTGTGAAAAGGAGTTGAACTTGCGCTATGTGAAGCCCACGAAATCCTGGCACTTCTGAGTCATGTTCCACGTAAACACAATCACGGCGCTCAGGCCCTTGACGCCATGAGCTCGTTGACCGTATTCGTTCACGGTACATGCCAGCAGTGCCGGACAAGTTGCTTGGCGCATAAAATGTTGCGACGGCAGATGGGAAAACATAGATTCGCCCAGTGTATTCGGGGCACTCTCGAATAGGAATGTTCTTGAGAGGTATGGTTTGATCACGGTCCGGATTTTCTATCTCGTATAGGAATCGACAAATATCTTCGCGCAGGGTTGGCAATTGTAGGAATTGAGCAAGCATATCGACTCTTCGAGGGATCTTGGGCACTAAATTAATATAATCAATGAGTTTACTATGTAGAGGATGGATGAGATGATCCAACGTACATGCGATGATAGCCATGACAACTTCGGCAAGGACTTTGCCATCTACTGCTCCTCCGTCATCATCCTCCTCCTGAATACGTCGCAGCTCTCGAACAACGCGACGTGGAAGTTCCCTATGCCCAAAGCCAGAGCTGTTAAGGAGACCACGCGCTGTAAAGTTGACACGAGCAGCTGCCAACTTTTCCATGCGCTGGTTGATGAGAAGAAGTTCGGGAAGCGGTTCATTGCGGCTACTGCATCGGTATGGATCCTTGACTGCATCTCGGTGTTTCGACTCAGTTATCGATGAGCATAGACCATTTGGTGCACCAAATTCTATGATTTGTTCACGGTAGTGCGTAAGTGAGTGATGCCTCGGTAGGTTGAAACCTTTTGCGCGCACGCCTTCTGTCTTGAAAACTTCTCGCTCTTGATGATACAGGGCAAGCAGCTCGTCTATCTTTTCGATGTCGTCGTCATCCAGGACTGCCCGGCGAACGAGGTAGCAAAACTCAAGAAAGTAGCGCACTGCGCGTACCATGCGCGGAGGAACAAGCCCTGCGATCGCAGGAAGATAAACCTGAAAAAGAGAATGAAAACTGAAAGCTTAGTGTCGATCGTAATTAAATACAATACCTTCATGAGCGCTTTAGAATCCTTTCCGGTCCATTGTTTGAATCCGCGCCCTTCTTTAAACCTTCGGAGATCAGGGAAGTAAGGAGCGGCCGCAATTCTGTTGGCAGTGATGAGATGTCCACACTATTCATTGAATATGATGATGTTAACGTACCGCCTGTCAATTTCTGCTAAGATCTTGACTGCCGCATGCTTCGGATGGACGAGCTTGATATAGTCTTCAACCCAGGTCACCAGGTGATCCTTGAAGATGCCCTTGATTAGTTGATGAAGTATATCGGGGGATATCAGCTCGTGGATGTCTGCGTAAGGAAACTCTCCAGTGAAAGGCTGTAATGCACCGTAAACATGGATCATCGAGATGTAAACCAAATAAAACTGACCGTTATACCATTGACGATGCCATATTGTGACCAGAGAATATTAGGAGCGAATGCGCGCCGAGTGGCGTGTGTGTGCTCATGTGTGCGTCTTCCGCGTTCACCGTCGAGATCTTTACTATTTGCTGTGCATCTATGTTGGATAAGTGAAGGGAAATGATCAATCTTGTACAAATACTCACCATGAACACCACCCCTGCACGACACAAGCTAACAGCACCTGTTCAGGATAATCCGCAATATATGGTCCCAATCCAAACATAACACAACGGTAGTGCCCGTCAGCACAACGCAGAACGACGGGCTTCTCTATTGCAGGTAGTAATGGGCTAAGTATTTGCGTCAAAGAACTGTGGAACAGATGCCGTCGAAAGGCCCGAAATTCGTCGCTATCAATGTGTTCTCGGTCCGCTAAGGATGAAATGTGTTAAGTATAGTGTATATTGTAACAAAACTTATTTACTTTTCGGTAAGGCTAGAAATGCTATGAGAGTTACGCCCTTACGATGAGCGCGTCGGACATTGTTGTGTATTAAGCCGTTTGATAAGTAAAGCGGGTAGTAGTCGTTTTGTCCAGTGGCTATCGATACTGTTGTCTTATCGCTACCCAGGACAACAGGACAAAATGTTGCGCCGGCGTTGTCTGGATTTTCGGCAACCCTCAGATCCTACATAACGGCATCAGTGTAACAATCGATGTGGCGTCGGAATGACGTCAAACTCACTGCTTGCTGCCAAGCCCAATTCGCAGACATGAGATCTTGATAGCGCTGTTTCCCTGTGCTCCTCTCTCTGACTTTCTTAGGTGCATAGTCCATTTCATTGGCAAAGTCGCGGTTTGACAACTGCTGCTTCAACACAGCAAGCGGATTACGGAACCATACATCATACGACTTATACTTCCATGGTGCGTTGTCTTCTGCTGTGATTTCTCCACTATATGACACGGCAAAGGATTCCCATTCGATGTCGCCATGCTCAATGGCATCAATTGTCGCATAGAGATCGTCGCTGTCTGCAAAAGGAGGATCTTGGTCAGCGTTGCCATTTTTCGCAAATTTTCGAGCCAATATTTGCATCAAGTCCGAAATTTGTGTTTTAGGCATTTGCGTGCGGCTATAGAGAAGGTTGGCCATCTCGAAGTCTTCGAGGTCAGAGAAAGGCGAGAAATCATCGGGTGAAGGATCGTCCCAAGCAGGGGGGGGCATATTGTCGGGTAGGAAGATGCCAGCACTGTCACATGGCCGGCCTGTGGACAAACCAATAATTAGTATGTGCACATAGTTCAATTAGGTGTTCACAAGGCTTACCGTTCATAATGGGATGGTAAGTGACACTCTCAAGATCTTCAGCTCTATTTGTTGGCCCGGGACTCGATCTATGATTGTCTTCCCCCAGGCCCGGCCCCCAGTTTGGCAACGCATCCAAATCCGGATCTGAATCATCAGAAAAATCGGGAGGATCGTCCTCAATCGCAACTCCAGGTGCATCAGGTGTCGGAGATCGGTTGCTGGCAAGACGATTCGGAACTGGTCTAAGATGTTCTTCACGCCGGTGGACATGCAGATGACATTTCATGGCCGCTATAGTCGTGAAGAACTTGTTGCAATGGCGTCTAGGACATGGGATGTTACGGGGATTGAACCTTTTACGGTGCGGTGGCATGAGGTCCAAAGTGAGTCACTGTGAGAATTGTGACTCTAACTTTTTAACGCTTCGACGTTTTGACATGACAGGACTTATCTTATCCCTAACTCCGCTCACCACAATGCCTCCCCGTGTCGCCATGATTTCCTTGCCTCAAGGCCGCATAGGTACAAGAACCGCAAACAAAGATAAGCACCCAGGCCTACCTGATATACCAAAACCTCGGCAAAGGCCAGCTGAGGTTGCCGAAGCTCGTCAGCAAGCTGAAGAATTAGAGAAGCGGCGAGAAGAGGAACTTACCCAGGCTGCCAACGACGTGGCAGCAATTGAGGACAGACTTCAACAAGAAGACGGAAGGCGCGAAGCTAATCGCCTTGCCAACAAGGATAATGGTAAAGAGCTGACTATATGCACGCTCATTTGGTATCTACTAACTCTTCAGGCCAAGTTTCAAGTAATAAGGAAGGTAGGCATTCCATAGCTATCACTCACGCGCTGACGCCTTCAAGTTGCGCTAGCTACATCGCGCTTGACATGGGCGCATACAGGTTCAAACTCTCACCGTGCAAATCTAGGTGATTGCCACAAACTCTATAAATTAAAGATGCTGCTAACAGTTTAGATGACGAGCCTACCGGTCAACGGCATCGGTTGAGTACTTCCAGGGGATCGGACTTGGAAGATATATCAGATACCATTCCTCGTAAATTCAAACAGAGGAAGTATACCATCAATGATTCGAGTGACGAGGGAAGACCTATGCGCCAACACAAGACGACTGAGAGTAAGTCGATAACTATATGCGCTCAAACTTCTGCCTAATGCTGGCCTTCACATAAGAAAAAAGGCGCGCTCCAGACGAGGAGGAAGACGAAGTTGAGTTTGACAACGATGAGCAAGAGTCGCAAGAGAATAGTGAAGATGAAGAGAGTGAAGACGAGGGCCGCAGGAAGAAACGAAAGAAGACTACGCGAAGCGATATCGATAAGCTCAGAAAGACACGCGCGGTATCAGGCACTCAATCTATCAACCCGAAACGGAAATCAATTGATGTTGATGAAACCAATCACAGACGGAAGTGGGTTTATTATTCTATTTCTAATACGCTCTCACAAACCTTTCACACGAGGAGCGGCAACAAAAAGAAGAGTTCTAAAAACGACAAGTTGTCAGGCTTGATTCCAGGATGGGACGCAGCTCGAAAGAAAAGAACAAGTGTTGAGGACGACGAGCAATCAGATGACGGAAATTTCCGTTACGGAGGGATAGTCCCTGACGACGAAACTGATGAGATTGAAGCAAGGGCCGTCAAGGATAAAATGGTCAAGAAACCAGAAGATGACAAGGTAAGTACCATACGTGAACTGATTCCTACTGACGCTTTGATCGTAGATAACCGTGATTAAGCCCAACCCTCTCGCGCCCAAGAAAATCGTCGAAGTTCGCCAAGGCGCCAAACACTGGTCCATCAAGCACCTACCCAACGAGGCACAAGATGCTTGGGATCCTGAGGTCGCCCCTCGTCTTCGTTTGAAAGCTGGGAATTCCGCTGATCCTTGGAACTTTCCTCGCATGTCCGAAGTACAAGATATCATCGATGAAGTCTACGGAAAAGAGAAATACAAAATCGTAGAGACGGGAGCGTTTTATGGATTGGTACGTTTTTCGTCGAGTCAGCCTGACACTACTAAAGCAAAAATCCTGTTCAAGGCCCAAGTTCGCGCACAAAATTGGCGCCGTTCTTTCTTTGATGGAGCCAAGAAGACCATCGCAGAGCTTGTTCAACAACACAAAGCAAAACTCAATCCCGGAGAGACTATTCCTGACTTTATCGAATACTATCAGTCGAAAACAACAGACGGCGAAACATGCGTATATCAATGGATGAGCGTAAATCCAGTCACATTAAAGAAAAAGGTGAGGTGTCATATTCATGCACACCTCATTGACACTCGTCGCAGGGGTTTTTAGCAGCAGACATGATTATGAAAACGCTTGGGCTCGCGCATATGGCCAAGCTCCCACAGGTACTGTGCGACTTTGGCGCTGAAAGGCCCATTGGAGCGCTTGTATTAGCAACCCAAGCGGCAAGATTCTGGTTCATCAAGACTATCTACGACTCACACATATTACATACACAGATCGACCACATTTTAGAACAATGGAAGACGGGGGAATTTGTCGCCTCAAACAAAGAATTTTCCGCTGTAAATTACGCCAACAAGGAAGTCTTCGCCACCCCAGTTATGGACCCCGTGCAAAAGCGGAAGACAGTCAAGAAGACGATTACCCACCGCACCACCATGTTCTTCGATGCTATGGAATCATTTACGCCCGAACACTGGAACCTGATCATCAATAATGCACTCGAACATGTACCTGAAAAAAAGACTACGAAAAAACTGAAGAAAGAAATGCAATTACCTGACGACATCATTATCGTAGAAGACGAGTCTTGCAACTTGAGGAGGCCTCGTTTCATCGCCAAGGATGACTCGGAGAGTGGCGATGATTAGAGACAAGGTTCATGGTGCACGGTACGCTTTCATTTGTATGTAGACTTTTGTTATGAACCAAGAACTAACTATTAGCTACTAGATTCGTTCGTCCAATTCATCCATATTCCGTCACCGCCATCTGCTACTTATGCAATCTCCACGGCCAGCATCATCGCTCCCCGACGCTCACGTTCCAGTTCACGCTCATTGACCCCCTCGTTTAATTCCTCGCTATTGCTCATCAATGCTCAAGTTTTCGCCGTCCGCTACTTACGTGTGCTGGCCATCCGAGTCGTCGCTCCGCTTATCACGCCTATCACTTTCAAGTTCTAGTTATTGCTCATCGACGCTCATGTTTCAGTTCATCGCTCATGGACGCTCGTGTTCCACAATCCGCTCGTTTACTTCCTCGTAACGGTCTGCGTCTCTACTCATACTACATCATGCTTTCTGTTGTACTACAGTTATGGACCTATTTGTGCTAGCAGCAATGTGGAATAAAATTGCTTTATGCTTTATACTTTGGGTGATTTGAGTCCTTTGTTTCCTTCAGAAAGTATCAAAAGGACATTTGTGTCCTTTAAAGGTCACGAAAGGATTAGTGACCTACCCTTAAAAGGACTTGCAGACTTTGGTTCCTTTTTCGCCCTTGATTCCCTTCAAAGGTGTTAAAGGAATCAAAGTGAATATTGATATTTTCCTGATGGTCTCGGCGAGGCATAGTGCAACGTTTAGGTTATAAAAAGCAAGGGATGTCGAGACATTGAGCAGGTTGGAAAAAGTGGAAGGATTTACTGGCCGAGGCGCAGAGCTAAATTTAGAGTCGACGAACAGACGGAGGGACGTCAGCTCGGTCATATTGGATAGAGCGGTACGAAATGCGTTGTAGAAAGACTTGAAGAGGACAGATGAAGGGTTTATCTGTATGGCGAACGTGCGGACATGGACTGCAATGGAAGTCTTTTTTTGCGAGAGTGACGATGAGAGCAAGACTCGGGCTGTGAGAGCTGGAATTGAGATAGATATCGCGGTAGAGGAGTTGTTGAGCAAGGAAGGCGAAGAGATGGTTTGTTGTGGCGAGGACGGCGAGATGGTGTTTTGAGACATAGCGGATGATGTGAGCAACAAGCTCATGTGGCAGAGAAGAGAAAGGCATTGGGGACAGAAGAGATGACGTCCATGAGGGTATATATATCCCTCTTCAAGTTGCAGGGCTGTTTGAACTCACTCTAGTTGCAGGGCTGCGCAAATTCACTCTTGCAGGGCTGCTTGAACTCGTGTCCGTTCCCTCGTTCAATACTACATCAGGAAAACGGCAACTTCCGCTCTGGCCACTCTAGCCACTTTGGAAAGTGGCCAGAGCGATCAGAGTGGTCTGCTTTGGAAAGTGGTCGAACCACTTATCTGCGCAGCGTCAAAACGCTCGGAGAGTGGTTCAAACTCTTTCAGAGCAGACCATCGGCGCCTAAAGTACCTCTTAAAGCGTTGCGCTTGCTTTAAATTGGGTTATCGATTTTTCACAATAATTTTTATTTGTAATACGACAATTTTTAGATTTATTCATAAATCTCATCGAGTGTTCAATGGCGAGCGACGAATTAGTGAACATGGATAAGCGGCTGAATCCTGAAGAGCGGTGCAGGCGAGATGATTGGCGAATGGGTGATGGAAACGGGCGAGGGATGCAGACAAGCCAAGAGAATACAGCGTTGAAGTCAGTACATGTAGTCACTGGAGAATGGTGGAAATCACCAAGTTTTCCTCCATTCATCTGAGAACGCCTTTCATGTACCTGCGCGCTGACAAACTAAGTACATCAGGCTATATTGAAATGTGACGAAAATGACACAAACTTTGTCCGTAGGACCGTAACCGGCGTAACGTTGCCTGAGGCATAGCCTGGCTAGCCAATTCAGCAAAACGACTTCCATGTTCGCATAGGAACAGCACTGTGCTAGGAAATGCTTCAAAGTCACATCAAACGGCTAACCAGTATAATTGTATACCATGTTTGCTTCATGAAACACGGGCTGAAGCTGTTCGGTTACTATATGCGCATGATTCACTCATGATCATTAAGACGACCAACATGGGCAACAACACCGTAAACCTCGAAGCGATGCTGAATCACCTTGCATTGATCCAGATGAACGTGCACCGTGAGCCAAGAATTGGAAATTGAAATGACGGCATACCAAGGAAACAGCCCGCCAAGACCAGAAGAAACTGTAGCAGATTCTTGATGAAGATGTACGCAAAGAAGGTGGCAGCAAATGAGGATAAAAGGAAGAAGGCGATGGTGGAAGAAGAGGACGATGGTGGTACTTTTGCATCGTATTCGTCACGGTGTGATTAGACACTTATGGAATGCCGGACTTGAAACTATTCAATTCTTTCCCATTCATCCGACAGTATGATTGCTTTGCAACCCGTGAATCTACAGCCCATCCTTGGCCACAATTCTCAGCCAGACGGTCCTGACCTATCGCATTTGGCACATCCTCAAGCGTCACATCACCCGTCGCTGAGTCTTCCCGCGCAACACATTTCCGTTCACTGACAACTTCAGCACGCCTGAAGTGGCTAGCGGAGGATCGATCAAGACACTGGACGTTCCAACATCTATTCCCGATTCCCCCTCATCAATGACCAGGTCAAAACCCTTCTCATTTTCAGCCAGATGAGTTGTGTACTTGGCCTTTTTGCGGATACAGTAAGTTCGTATGCGAAACTGTTGACAAGCATAGGCTGAAGATATTTTATTTCAGGGACGACTATCAGACTATCAAGACAGTTAATAAGACGGAATATGTAGCCACGAAGACTATGGAAGACACTTCGGACGACGCTAAATTCTTAAATGATCTTTTCTCTAATTTTTTAGTGGTTCTTATATTCCTCGATATCTTACGCAGGGAGAACGATGATGAAGATGAAGATGGCGGTGCTATTGATGAACGAAATATTATTGGGGAAGTCAAACTAGCGCAGAGAGCAGGTACGTCATGTGCTTCACCTCAGATGATATCAATTGATTGTTCTCAATGTGCCACGCAACTACAGCTGCTTGCTACCTGGCTTCAAATACCCTCACTTCCATCACTCATATAACGGTTCCTCTATGCCCATGAACATCTGGAGCTTGATCTACCACTAACCAAAATACCGATCAATCAGTGTCCAACATTTTCTGACAACATTCCTGTACCCCTCAGCCGTTGCGACATTCTATACACCAAGCGACCTTTCTGGTCTGGGAGAGATGTCCTGTGAGCGCAGCCGGTCGATCCATTGCTGGCGCAATGGACCAGCACACCGAGACTGTCTATGTTGAGCATGATGCGAATTTGCCTGGTTTTCGCGGGATGTATGTCGCTCAAGTTTCGGCCTTCATCAAGTTCACTTACAACCGGATCGTCTTCTCATGTGCCGTCAATGGTCATCAAGCGGTTCTAACTTCTCAGCAGTCGGAGACTCTCCATGTCCTGACACTGGCATGTGGATCGTTCAGCGAGATAACCACGAAGGTGACTTGATTCATCTTGACACGATTGTATGTGCTGCTCACCTAATCGGACTGGATATTCTCGCGAATTAGCTGCATCTGATAGTCTCAATGCCTTCAAATCCTTTTACATTAATAATTATATCGACTGCATGAAATAGCGTTCTAAACTTGTATGTCAATGTCAATGATCGAGTCAAATGACTATATACTAGTACTGGTGTTCTATTAGAGCAGTGAGCAAAGGCGACGTGGAGCCGTCCAGTTGGGCAGTTGGAGTGAGAGTGGTCTGAGCAGATCGACGAGAGCGAGAGTGGTAAGAGCCCACCAACTTCAGAGAGAGAGTGGGTAAAAGTGATCAGATCGGAGCGAGAGTGGGCGGGAGTGATCAGATCAGAGCTGGAGTGACCAGAGCAGAACTTACCGTTTTCCTGATGTAACTAAACAGTTCGTGACATTCACTTTCGTTTACCAGAAAGCGCTTAACGTTGTGC
>KN818372.1:9060-26255 GCA_000827485.1 Amanita muscaria Koide BX008
TGGCATTGTTATATTCAAATGCATGCCCATCCAAAACGTAAAGGACGACATCGAAAGGTCTGTTAATTCCCCTGGCTCCATGTTGACGTTCCAGAAGCTCATCATCCCCTGATATAGAAAGCATCATATCGATGTGGCCAATGTCGCGATTCGTGAATCCGTCCGTATCGCCTGATTTCGAGCTTCACTGACATTACTTTTTCACGTACTTCGTACGTTACTGTAGTAAATACTTTATTTGGTCACAATGCTTTTTAATAGATTTACCTTCTTGTCTCGAAATGCTTGCTGGGTGGCCCTCTGCTTTTGAGGGTAGCCCAACAAGTAAGTTGACAAGTAAGTGCTTGACTTTTTTGTAAGAAAAGCATGAAAAGCGTTTAAAAGCATTTTTGATAGTAGTGATCGATAAAGCCGATCTCACAACTCATGACTCCCATGACGCCCCATATTAAATACACCCACCATTCATCTTTCTCAACCGCAATGCTCGAGGACCTTGCCCAAGAAGATAGAACTGGTAGTATGTTTTTCTTTCTCCAACTCTAACTCAGTGCTAAATACTATATTGAAGCTTAGGCGAGATCAAAGTACATCCGCATGTCTCACAAGTCACAAAGTACCCCAGTCACCTCACAATCCTCGTGAGTAGCCAAACTCTAGGTCATATTATAAGTGCAAAAAAATGGTGTTCGAACGGCATTTGTCTTTGACAGGGTCTGGCAGGCTCCTACCTCTTCAAGCTGTCCAAGGACATGGCGGTGGCAGAATACTTCGCCCTCGCAAGACAATCTTTAGTGAAGGAATGAAAGCTAAACAAGATGGAGCACTAGGAGAAGACGGCCCTTTGCCAGGACCTGGTTCGAATTACCGTGGCAGCTCAGACAGCAACGAAGACGACGAAGACGAAGAGGAATACACCTTCCCGGACAACCTCCAGAAGAAGAGGAAAGTTGGAGAGGGAAGGGCAGCCCCTGCTACCTAGTAAGAGACGATTGGAAGTAAAAGGAAGCGGTGAATGTATGCGAGAGCGTCCATTGGTTTATTTGTCTGGCCGGTTTCATAATATAATAGAATTAATGCATGCATGCACTTGAAAGGCCATGATAATGAATTGTCGTTCACTGGCACCGCTGCTTAGCGAAAGACTTGGGAGGCCAAGCTCCAACCTTCCTCCCGTTTCAAAGTCCAATTTTGCTAGGGCATTGATGATACGATCATGAAATACTGGAGGAGTAAAACATATTTGCTGTAAGTACTGGTCTGAAGATAAGCAGTGTTGTGAGTACCACTGCGAACAACCAGTGCTTCAGCAAGTTTATCACGGCGTTTAAGGCACGTCTTGTTTTGTGTTACTTCCAGCAGTACTTATTGTACAAATGCAGGCATAACGGACAATCAGCTAAAATGGCTGGTAGTACATCAGGAAAACGGCAACCTCCACTCTGACCGCTCTGGCAACTTTGGAAAGTGCGATCTAGAATCTCGCCGTCTTCCATGTTGCAATTGAATTAGGGCTTGAAATGGGACGTAGGACGGGGCAGCACTATTGCATTCATGAGAATGACGGAGCGACATGCGGCCGGAGCATGAAATTACATCCGTATTCCCAAGTCCAGCTGAGGGGATATCACTCTTCATATCATCTCCGAAACTTGCTCCGCCACCTTAGCTAAACCATACGTGGGCCAGTAGTAAACAGGCAGTGTAGCAAGTACCCAATTGTGTAGCACACTGTAGCAGCTGTAACAAGTGCACTCAATTCCGAGTTCGAAGTTTACGTAGAACTCGGTTTTTCCAGACGGCTTTCGCCAATTTTTTCGTGCGCATCTAACGTGCTCACGCTGATGGCCGGGGTTGAGTTTTAAAACGGTGATGGCCGGCTGAGTTCAAAATTTCAAAAATTTCGTATCCTAGTACACTACTAATTACAAAATTAAATCTATGATTGCTTCGTCGACATTCGTATACATTGCCTTTGACTAGTCTCGTTCCCATCCGTTATTGGTGCGGGAGCTCCCGGGCGGAGAGTCAAAATGCAGTGTAGAGACCGCACCATAACGTGCGGTCTCTGCATTGCATTTTGACACTCCGATACATCTCCGCCCGGGAGCTCCCGCACCAATAACGGATGGGAACGAGACTACCTTTGACTATCGCTGACACCTGGACCTCACTGCACCAAGACGGATCTCTTCAACTCATCACAACACCCACCTTCCCCGTCAAACAGTGGGACCCAAGATAAGAGCAATAAGGACATTGGGATTCTCTGGTCTTCAAGGGACGTTGCGTCCTTCACAGCAAGTGAACTGGATCGTGAGTCGCCCACTTTCAAAGCCGATTTTCTTTATCACTTGACGCCGCTTACACCGGACAGTGTATGACAATGTATTCCTTCAGTTGGTTGAGGACATTAAGGCCGAACAGGATTTGAAAGATGCACAAATGGAACTGAGGAATTTTAGCGTAACTTTGCCATGCTTAACTTTTTTCGAGCTTCGTATTCTGATGAATGTTGTCTTTGCAGACTAAAGAACATCTGGTGGATATAGATACAGAGGTCGCAGATAGGTTCAAAAACTTAGGGGCGATATACAGCAGTTCTCCAGAAGTACTTTGACGATAAGAAGCAGACACTTGATGCAGAAGCAAAAAGGTTGCAGAGTGTAATCAAGGGACTTCAAGATGACATCGACACGTGCGTCCTATGTTCGCGTTCTGTTTTAGTTCGTTCCTGAATCCTTCTCACAGCCTCAATGTGCAGGTACATTGTCGTACATCCCCCAAAATTCCCTTGATTCAAAACCTTCGCTTCCTTGATAGATCAAAAAAATAATCATAAGTTTAGGAGCCTCCGCTGCCCTTGGGGTATGTACCACTGCGTCCGATTTTCGTTCTGATCGCGGCTCATCTTCTGCTATCAGCTAGCAGGACTGTTAATCACGACCGCTGTGCTTGGCGGGTTTCTAATCGCATGAGTTAGACTCTACGGGTTCGAGGTGTATTTACACAATGTCTATTAGTGAGGCAGAACAATCTTGATACAGCTCAAGGCCAACTCGACACGGTTAACCAGAAACAAGTAGCCCTGGCGCACCTGCAGTCAGATTTCGATGGACTAAAGCCTGATATAGAACTTATCTGCGATAAGTTGGCCATTTTTTGCTGAAGTTTGGGCTTCCGTGCGTCGTGACCTTTTTTAGCGTGTTTCTTTTTTGCTAATGAGAGTGATTCAGGCTCGCAGCCAAGCCATCGATTTCAAGACTAAACTTGAAGGAGGGCTGACTGTAACGACGCAGGCAGTAAGGACCTTCCTCATTTACCATTTTATTGACTGGTATTAATGTTTCGAAATTGAACAGGCATTCAAGTTGACACTCAAAATGGGGTACAGGGCTGTAGTATGTTACACCACTTACAACCGCCTCTGACGCCCATCCTAGCACGATAAAAAGTCACCAAAGAAGTACATCATACATTTTTCCAGAAAGACACATGTCGAATACAGCAATTCAGTTCCTTTCACCGCTCATAACTCCATTTTTCGCAAATCGGTTGTCCCTGCTCGATGGTGGCTATTCCATCAAGTCCCGTACAATGGTTCATCTCTCCTTGCGGCTTCCGTGCATATGAAATATACCCATTCTCTTGGATTGGACTTGCCTCGTTTAGAGAGTTCTTGTGCCGTATACGTTACAAGGAACAACACATGCCCATCTTGTCCGATACCGACCTTTATCTTCCTATAGCCGGTAATGCCCAACAACCAATCGAGCTTGGAGAGCTCCACCGGCTACCGTTAGCCCCCTACCGCTACAACGAAGACCGATCGTACGTGCCTGCTTGCGCTTTCACCGAGATCACACGCAAGCGCCTAGACGCAACCCCAAGCACTTCGATCTATCCCAAAACCAATATCTCCCACCGGAAACTCACAACTCCGTCTCTGTAGGATCTTTGACTTGTGTTTTCACCGAGTCAATTGCAAATTGAACCCTTTCGGTGTTTTGTTCCTCCTACTTGGCTTTTCTCCATTTTTCTTCTTCTGGTTCGGTCCTCTCGCACCCGTATCAACGAAGATAGGACTCCACAATCTTATTCTAACTCATATCGGGATCTTGAGTATGACTCAAGTTTCATAACAACTGAATACAAGCATATTCGTGAAACCGACAATGAACGGCGGTGAATGAAGGTTCCGACTTGCTCGTTTCAAAAGGTGATATTTCTATTCTCTTCCACCAAATCTAAATTATCCATCCCAACAGGCGCTCACTACTGCCACTTGCTTGGGATTGCGCGCCGCAGACAACAGTTTCCAATGTCCATAGTGAAGCAAACCATTGTGGCGGCCTATTTCTGGCCCTTGAAGCTTGAAGGTTACGTATTGAGCATATACTAATTAATAGGTTTCCTAAATCGCGAAACAGATTGATGTCGTCTCCATGATACTTACGCCCCTTCAGCCTCCGAATGGTAACCCAGTGATAGAATGATTGACAGAAAGCATCCGTTCTGCGCGTCTTTCAATTATGGGTATAGTATCTTTTTTCGTTAAGGCTACGGCGTCACCATCAAAAGATACCTCAAGTTCCTGTCAAACTTGGCGAGCTAGATCATATCGCAGATGTCATTCAAGCTCAACTCAGCTAGATCTTGGTTCAGTTACGCGAGAACCTGTTGATATCAAGTCTTCAATCATCCTCTCTGCCAACTTCAACCTAGGCCCAAGCCGCCCACAGCCTTCACACGTACACCATCCATCAACGCACGATCAAGTCTGCGTAGTAAGCGTAGGACCTGTCACCTCCGCTGCTTGAGCATAGGCATTGTTTCCATAGTGCGTCACACCACCATTCCATTCCGTATTATTTGTAACACCAAAAAATCTCGTAGCAAGTCGTATATATCGTTAGTACATCTCGGGTCACGTCCTTCTTCCACGCAGACTCAGTGGTCACATTTTGGGAAGACTGTACAGAGGAACAGGAGGCGGAAAAAGAAGCAAAGAGAGCGGAATTGGCATTGAAGTGGGTAATGCAATTTGTACCTTCTTTTGTCCTACTGACATCAATCACAGAGAACAAGACTTTCTCAACTATGTGTCATTGAACGACTACAAACGTGCAATTGAACTTGCCCTCGCCATGGAGCAACTCGGCCGTCTTTTATCGCTCTTCAAGAATATTAGATCAGCCGCAGGGCAGACGCCCCAATTTTTGTCGTCATTTACTGGACACCCCTCTGTCGATGCGGTTATTCGATCGATCAGCGGTTCGGATCTAGCGAAACTGCTACAATACGTCAGGGATTGGAATACAAATGCGAAGACAAGCGCAGTGGCCCAGACTATTCTATTCGCTATCTTCAAGTCAAGAAGTGCAGATGACATCGCAAAGGCCTTCAGCAGCGAGCTAAGGGAAGACATGTTCGCAACATTATCCCCTCTTAACAACCTCTCTCAGCACAAACGGACGCACTCCCAGTCCCAGGAAGAGCAGATAACAGGCCCACGATCGCTTGTACCACATCGGCAACACCGCCCGAGTCCGTTTCTCTTAAACGACTCTTGGATGGGATGACGGCGGTGATGAAAATGGAAGAACCATCCTCACCAACGAAGCACCAACACCGTCGCCTTGCACGGACGCACCAAACACAGTTCGCAACATCGACGCGATCCTCCCAGGTAAACTCTGTCCCTGCGGTGGTTTGTGACGATCGCGATCCTCCTCTTCCTCGAGGACGCGCAACTGTCTTCCCCAGACGCTTCAACACTTGCAATACGGGTTGAAAGTACACGGACCTTCTCCCTCGTTTCAGACATCTCTTGCACCAGTTCCAGTTCACGTTCAGTAGTGGTGGTGGTAGGAGAAATCTGCCGAGCGACGAGCTCGTCGCTGGATGGAGGAGGAGGAGGAGACATCGGCGGCCCCTCTGCGGTAAGCTTCTTCTCTTCTCGACGATCAACGTTCAAGTCCACATCACCGACACACTTGACCGTACAACACCCAACATCATCTCTTTCCCATGCACTCGCTCCCGTACTAGCACCTGCCGAGCCATCAGAAACCAACGCCAAGAGTTCCTCAACGGACAGCTCATCATCTGGATTTGGATTTGGATTTGGATTTAAACGCTGTAACACCGACATGGCCGATGTCAGCGCGCTCTTCGAGTTGTGTTTAGTAGAGAAAGTGGGAATGGGAAGACTGTATCTGTGATGTTTGAAATGATGGATGAGGTGCAGTGCAATAGTGAATAGTTCAATACATAGATAGTTTCTAATTTTAATCTCAATTGGCCTCGGACATGCCGTGCAAAGCAGCGGCCCAGATCAGACAAGTCTCTGTTCAATACAAGGGCTGGATGATTTGAAGGAGTTTGTTTCCGAGTTCAGCACCCTTCATGACTCCTCCGCCCAAGATCCCGAACGATGTTGTCATCCCGGCACTTGTTCAAGCATTTTAGATCAGATGTGTAACGCAGTGGGCAGACGGTCCTAGACCCCTACCAAGCCAGAACATATCTGTTAGCTACATGGTCCTGCAGGCGTTGGAAAATCGGCCATCGCACACACCATCTCTTACTCGTACAGTCGAGACAAAGTTGGAGCTATATTTTCTTTTTCAGATCCGACTCATCCTACTCGCAATTATGGAAATCGTCTGTTTTGGGAACACTGAGGACATTGTAAACACGATGGTCAACAGATATTAAGTAGTCACGTCGAGTAGAAAGGACAGCGTCTGGAATATCACTGGAACGTGGTTCAAGAGTGAATGCGTTGTTGACATCTGTTGATCAACACCAGATCTCTTGACGTTGTCAAGTCATTCCCACACAGACCGTCATTCAGACATGAGCTCAACTCTTAAAGGCGTCAGAACTGAATCCTCGCGAAAACGCCCTCCAGGCGACAATGATGACTACAGAGAGAAGCGGCCAAAAGTACGGATAATGGGTCCTGAAAATAACAAACTTCCTCAGGCTGGCTGGAAGGCTCGCACACGTCGAAATGCCTCCACCACTGATAAGGACATTGATACCCTCACTAATGGCGACTCCATGCTCAAGAAGACTTTGATTTTTTCCCACATCGACGTTCCTCGTGCTTCTTGGTGGCCAGCCGCAGGCACTGAAGCTGCTGCGACCACAACCCCTGAAGATCACCCTAAACCTTCACCTACTCTTCCAGAGTACTATGGGCCTTCCATTGGCCCGCTTTCATTATTCCTCGCCCGCTGCCATGATGCTCAAAGTGCCACTATTGATGGACTGTGTCAAGTCCTTTCCTTCTTCGGCATCTTTGTTTATCGTGGGATGCTTATTTGCACTCTCCATCGGCGTGGCTTAGATATAATTCCTCTGTCTTTACTGCCAGTCCATCTTGATCGACGCCATAAAAACTCTCTTCAACGTGGGACAGACTCGGAGAGAATGCTTGTCAAAAAGAATGCGGAAATATATTCTGATATTGTACAGCATGTATCGAAATGTTGTGGCATCTCACCGCTTCAGTCCCTGGAGGACGTGGTTGGTACCGAGGAGGTTAGCGATCTCCTACGCCCACATCCTGACGTCTCGTCCCAAACGCAAGAAAAGATGGTGGAGCCTGTTGGGGAAGTACACGCAGAGCAAAGATGTTTCTGCCCTGTTACCACATGCCAGGAATTGGTTGCCATCAACAAGGGGAAGGGGTCTGGCCGAGCTGAGCTCATTCGCCACATCACAGAATGCCACCCGCTCGACTCCAAGGCCAAGAAAACTGCAAGGTCTGGAGCAGTCACCACTCGGTGGATTCAGAAAGTCGCTGTAGTCACGAGTGGGCAAGGTGGAAGCCGGTTTAAGTTCTTGTTGTTACCAGTAGGCTGGGAGACGACACAGACAAGCCAGTCTGTCATACCTACTGAACCCTATTCTTCTGCAGCCAAATTCTTTGACGCAACGTGGACCACAAAGACGAGATGGAACCAGTGCAGGGCAGCCTTTGAGGGCGTTAGCCCCAAGATTCTTAGTGAGCTCGTCGCAGCACCTGCAATGGCCCTTATTCCGCAGAAACTGGGTACCAAGTCTCGGGCAATTGAGCTCGGCCTGTACAATCTCAAGCGTGTTGTGTATGTGTACCTCCTGGAGTTTCGTGAAATCTTGGCTACCATTCCTGGGGTGCGGGACATAATTGCGATGAAGTGAGTCTCTTTCATCTGACTTTTCTTGGTTCAACCAACTAATGTGATCCCTACTAGACTCGTGGTGCGATACAAAGTCTCATCGAAGCTTAGCTACTACAAACCATGTGCAATCCTGGTGTCAACTATCGCGCTCATGATGCGATATCGTCTATATCGTACTCTGAGTGGTAAAAGTGAATACTTGGGGAACTTCGAACTTGCCTGTACGCTGGAGCAAGAACGCACCTCCAAGGAGCTCTATGATCTCTTGATTTCTTCAAATGGCGAGCCAAGTAGTATGGCTGAACTGCAAAAGAAGTTCCATGCCCTTTGCGTCGCTCTTATTACCTCATGCCGTTCCACGGATTCATGTCTAGCGTGTCCAACAGATCAAGTCCTATTCATTCATGGACTCGAGTCCCATCTCGGGTGGAAAAGTCCGGTGGGAGTGTACAGTCGGTGCGGACACCTCCAGATTGCCTTCCAGGCTATCTTCATCCAGATGGCTCGACTTTCCGCAACTCCCTCCCGTGATTATCAACCTTATGATTGCGAACCTTTTGACTTCGGAGATGACATCGATCTTTCTGATGATTTTGATGATGATGGGCTGGAAGACGAGAATGAGGCTGAAAGTATGTCGTCTCTAGACATACAATGTGTCGTTCCTTACATCTTTGTGTCCAGATCCTCAGGAGACCATACAGTCAGCGCAGTCTCCCACCTCAAGCATCTTACAGACGATTCTCTCGTACGTATCAATTTGAATATTGACCATGCAACTCTGCTAACTGGTACAGCAGTTTTTCGAGAGATCATATTTCTCTTTTGGACCCACAGACTTCGGAGGGCGTCATGAGCCCGTTCTCGCAGTTGAAGACTATTTCTTCCATTCTATTTGCTTCTGTCCAGACCGCCAACCCAGAAAACACAACAGTCACTAATGTTGGTCGTAGCATTCAAGTCTCCTTTCCAAATGGATATTCCAGCTCTTTAGATCTAAACGCCTGGTCGCATGGTACCATCATCGCCCTTTCTGAATATCAGCATGCCGTCGCCGCTCTTTGTCCATCTTCATTTTCCCCAAAAACATTTACTCACCATCAGCTACGTGATGACTTTGGCCGTGCAGCACTATTCAAACAAGAACACAATGCCAAGTGGTTGGATCCACTCCGTGATAGTGTCTGGAAGGAATTGTTGCAGAACCAGAAGTTTGTTTGTGCGGGTAAGGTTCAAGTCGAAGCCTGTCAGCAATGGCTGGAGAAAGAACAAGCTGTCTTGCGCACCCTTGCTGTGGTGTTTGCACTGACATGTGGTGTTTGCCCCCCACAACATGGCTTTCGTGTTCGTTTCGATACTCAATACCCAGGCCCTGAGATCCGTGACCTCTGGTTGATTGATCCAGGTCAGGTGATATGGGTTCAGAACCGATCCAGGCCGTGGCAGAATGGTCACTTCACTCCGGCAGTCTTCTGTCTTCCTACTGCAGCAACATCCCTTGTTATGCTGTATCTATGTATATTCCGGCCAATTTCCTGTCAAGTCCTGTCACTTCTCTCTCGTGACACCACTCTTCATTCTCATGAAATATGGTCCCATTTTCGTTATCAACTGGACAAGCCATATTACTGGAATGGGCCAGATATCGCACAGCCGATCCTGAAGCACACAAAGGACACAATGGACAGGGCGTACAGTCCTGCTGAAATTCGTCTCCTTGTCGGACCAATTCTACATCGGTATTTTTCAGATTCAATCTTGTATAATATGGCTGCCATCATTGATCCTGCTGCACAACACACAAATGAAACATCATTAAATCATTATGGGAGGATTTCAGCCTTTCCATATATTCCTCATCTACAGTTTTATCACACTGAACAATCCATTGCCTTTAGTCGTGTGTGGCACAGTCTTTTGGGCCTTGGGCCCATAGAAGAAGGCCTGGTTGTAGGTGACGATACTATTCGCGTCCTGTTCTCCCACCATGGGTTCATTGGTGGTGGTCTTCTTCACTCACGGCATGCAGTCAAGGTTTATGGTGATTTATCAGACAAAGGACTTGTAGAAGATCTTGTTCGAAAGCAGCCATTTGCTTCTGGCTCCTCAGGTAGGACAATGGCATTTCTTCAAACAAGTTCTAATATCCATTAGTGCATTTTGGGGATCCCGTCCTGCTCAATATCACATGTTGTATCATGCAGGATATGAGAGATGAGGCTCTTCTTGATGATGCCTGCTTTACCGAACATGTTGTGACAGCAATTTGTCTGGTCAGTTCCATCATCTTACACATTGTAAACAGGAGCTCTCAGCTTACTTTCACTAGATTTTGCGTGCTCTCAACGAGAGAGCTACTGGGCAGTTCATGGATTTAGAGCGCTTGGATGTGGACAGCCTCGTGCATTATTCTCGCTTCCGCAATCATTTTGCAGAAGTCGTGACAAAATTCAAGGAGACTTACTTGGATGGGTGGAAAGCATTTATCAGGGCGGTCATCAGGATGAGATCTTGAAGTAAAGAGGTCATTTTGTCCTGTTCATGCAGTATTATCACAATCTCCGATCACACATCAGTAAAACATGCGTCTCGACCTTTTGCAGCTTTTGCCGCATGTAAGTCGTTTAAGCTGCGAAAGAGCAGGCTGGCCGCTCATTAGCGTGAGGTACATTGCTTTCAGAGCGATTACAACTGCTTTGAAAGCAGTCCCACTGCTCAGGAAAGCCAATCAGAATTCAGATCACTTTTTGCAGAGCTGTGACGATGGTCGTTATGACATCTGCGAATCTCTTCAGTCATTGTAGTCCCAGGGATAGCGACCATCATACACTGCAGCTGCAGAGCGTATGGTCAAGGCTTCATCTTATGAGAAAATCCGACTGATCCTAGCCTTTCGTTGCTTTCCTCATTAACCCAGCATATCAGGCCCGAATCACGAACTGAGGCATGCAAACATCGTCATCAACGCAGTGGATTCATGCCAGACCACGGCTACTAGGCTCTAGCGAAGTATCTATAGCTTTCTTTCCCGTCACTGATTCTTTGTTGATTGCATTGTATAGCTGGAAGAAGGGATACGGCGGGAGATTGACAAGGGATTCAAGGAGAAGGTCACGCTGCAAGCTGAGCGGGGTTTGTTCGTCGAGTATGCCATCCGTTTTGATCACGGAATCTTCCTAAATGTCGGTCTAGCGTCATTTCCGGCAATAGCAGTGCAGCTAAGAGAGCTTGAAGTTGCTTGCGAGCCGGCCTTCTCAAGTGACCATGTCAAAAATGACTTGGAACACCGTCTGGCCGTACAAATCATGGTTTGCTGATTCGGATGTTGCGCTCCCACGCTCACTCCCCCAACCCAGCGACTAGCATCAAAGACGAACTGGGAAAGGAGTATAATCACGAAGAAGTGGTAATAACAGCAAAGGACAAAACCCTCCCTCTCTTATCACGCAAATCCTCACACTCCAGACACGAAGGGAACATCAGTTTCCTATATACAACTCTCACGAGCGAGAAGCATCACCAAACAACTTGTTCACGAAATGTGTGCAGTCACACTTGATTATGTATCTATCAAGAACAATCTGTACCTGGTGGGGATTTCAGCCAAAGCTTGGGAAAACTGACTCGGAATTGTTTAGGTATCCAATGGTGGTGTTCACCTTACATCGGCCATCTCTTTGCCTCCTCGAAGCTGGGATCAGCCAGAAGCCCCTCAAAAATGTTGTTTGAGGACCCTGTTGTTCTGAGGAGGCGTACGAAGTAATTAACTGGGCCATTACAGGTGAGAATATCTCGCTATAGTCTTTTTCTTTATACCAATGACACTGCAGTGGTACGATAATCCCTTATCCATTCACGCAAGAAGAGTGTTCAACGGCCCCTCATCTACTCAACCAAACAGTTGACGGTACCGGGTAAGCATTATTAGTACCTAGTGCTTATGTCTTCAAGAATACTCACTATAATTCATTGCAGCTGATCAATATAAACTGAATTTGCAAGTCGGCGTGGTCATTCAAAGACGAACAATCGGCGATCGCAAGAGTTCTCAAGATTCCGACAACCGGGCGATGGACTATCTGATCAAGAGCTACAAGAAGACTGGCACTGACGTTAGCAAGAATCTTTGGGCTCTCGGTAAACTGAAGAAGGAAGCTGGAAAGGCTATAACACCCATTTTCTATAACTCATGATATTTATTTTCGAGCAACAAATATATATAACAATTATTATTAACGGTGTGATCATTTTACAGTCTTAGATCTGCATAGAGAAACGAGACAGCAGGGGTCTGTTATTCAGGCTTGACATGCCATATTACCGCTGCTGCTGCTATGCTCAATACAAGGACTCCAAACGTTGCTTGAGCGTTGACATGCGGCAGACGCTTCGTGCACTTCATAAGCACAGATCTTATAAAATGACTACCACTCACTAGCACTGATGATCCTGGCCGGCCTTCTCCTCCTTCTCCTTCACCCTCAGCGTCGATGCCAGTGTGAACGCCTCCTACGCCCGTTTCTTCTCCCTCACTTCTCCTTCGCCTCGGAGAATCTGAGGACTGACTCCTTGGTGAACTCGGCGGCGTAACAAGACCTCCGCTCAACCTGTGCTTGATCGCTTCTACTATTCCTCCATCATGTTCACGAAACCACGAGGCATTCCTGCCGCTCTCTTCAAGTTGCGCCTGTTGCTGTATTCTGGTCACGAGCACTTGTAGCACCGATAACTGTTGACCTTGATGCATCTGCATCTCCTTTACAGTGCCCGCGCTCGTCTCGAGGCTTGCGATCTTTTCAAGTCCAGCGTCAACCTTACGCATCTTGGCCTCCAACTCCTCCCGTGCGCAGCTGAGCCTCTCACGTTCCTCACTCCAGTCTTCCTGAACGGAGCTCCATTGCTCTTGAACAGACCTTGTCCATTCGGAGAGGATCTCCGTTACCAGTAGGGAAGTCTCTGCTTCCTTCTCTTTGGCGATTTCAACGGACGAAGGAGGGGTGACAAGTATGGGAATGGTAAAAGGTGGAGGCAGCGGCACAGTAGCATTAGTTTGATGTTCTTGTGTATCTTTGACCAGAGCTTCAATAGGTTTGACCTTCTTTTCGAGTGCTTGAATCATCGCTTGCTGTGCTTCCAGCGCCAATTTAACAGCCATCATGGCCTTTACTTGTTCCGACAATGGAGACACCCGTTCTGATATTTTGATGGGATTTATATCGGGAGGACTAGGGAGGACCTTACGCGATGAAGAGAATGGGTTTTGAGCATGCACTGTGTCGATCCCGATCGTGGGTTCAGCGGTCTTGGGCCTTCCGAGCTCCTCTCGTCTCCGGTGCTCTTCTTCGTCCATCTTGAGATCGTGTTCAGGAATTCCGTCAGAGATATCACGATGCCCCATATGCTCTTCACCACGCTCCATATTGTCTTCTCCAGCCGTAACAGAACTGATGCTCTTGATGTCGTCCTCTTCACCATCTTCATCATCTTTCTCTCTTTCCGTAACAAGCTGGAACAAGTATAGTTCACGAGCTTCCATCAACTTGAACGTAGAACGTAGAGCTCGCATCTCTTGATTGAGCGAATCTATCTCTTGATTGAGTGAATCTTGCTCAACGAATATACACTCCAGCAATTGGATCTTGTCAGCGTGAGAAGCAAGGAAGGACTGAGTATGTTGTAGCTGTGCTTGCATTTCTAGAAGCGTTTCAGGGGATATTATAAGAGGTGGAGGACACCGCCTAGGTTCTCTGTCTGGTGACAGACTGTTGTGCGCAGCAGTGACATGAGGAAAAGGCGGCGGCGGCATATTCTGTGATTTCAAAATGTGCACATAGTTAGCCTAAAGCACACACACAACCAGAGAAAGACAATTTACCGAAGAACCTCCAAGCGTAGCTTGCATCTCACTCAACACTGTCGTGAGATTGTGCAACTCTGCACCAGTATCTTTGCTCTTTTGCAGCTCGCCTTGAAGACGCCTGAGTATGAGGTCGAAGGAAAGTCCACTTTTGCCTGGTGGCCGGATGTCACCGCCCATCAAGCCCTGCCGTGCGATTTGGGTGCGGCGTTGTTGTGGAGCACCACGAAAGTCGACGGTACTGTTGAAGCTACTGGGCCCATACTGTAGCAACTTGGACGTCTTGTTCGGTAAATACGCATACAACTCAGGCTGCAACTTTCTAGTCTTGTTGTCCTCGGCTTGAATGACATTTGAACTTTCGACATCTTTGATAAAAATCTGCGCACAGTGCACACCCATTAAAAAAAGAGAAAAACACTGCAATGACCAGGAAACCTACCTGGCCACCATCGTCCCAGCACTCCCACACTTGTGCATAGTCCCTTCTAAGTGATCTTTGTGTTTGTCTGTCTACCAGTTTTGATACGCTGGTTGGAGTCACTTGTCGGGTGTGGGCTGCTTTGCACGGCATATAAAAGTACATTAATTTAACCTACCTATGCACACTCTTAATCTATTACACTATTTACACTGCACATTCAATGATTAAATGTGGCTTCCAATCGACCTCGTCTTCCATCTCGAGGTCCTCATTTGCACGAACTTCATCAACACTCTCAGGCTCTCCGCCAGTCAAATGCGTAACCGGGCAGAGCCATCAGCGGGGACAAACGCGACGGAAACACGAGCCGGTTTGATTTCAGGAGAAAGTGGGACTGAGCCTGTTGCAGCCAAGATACGGCCCCAACTAAACAAAGAATGTCAGCAGGGGAAAAAAGAAAGTGAGAATGATGTGTTGCTCACTTTGCGTCTTCTCCATATGATGCAGTTTTAACGAGTGCGGGATGGATATTCTAGACGCGATTGAATGGGCTGCTGTGTAGCTCGATGCGCCCTGAAGAAAAAAAGCCTGGGGTTAGCATCAGCGATATAGTCAGACTATTACTTGCCTTGACACACCCTTACCACCTCTGACGACCAGCTGGGCAACAGGGCAAGATCCTGAGTAACCTAGTTAATTTGTCTCTGAAAAGGAGATACTCTCCCTCGTTCCTTTCTTCATCAATCTCGATCTTTTCTAGATCCTTGGACACTGCAGCAGCACCGTTTGCAAGCACCACAATCGTGTCATTTGTCGACATCTCCCCCGTCCACACTTATTGAATTGAAACTCCTGTCGATGGCATACGTCAGCGCAGACTGCAGACTCCTAGGCGGATCACATAGAAAGATGGATCATCCCAGCTCCCTTGTCCATCCCAGCCACTGAGCCAACCGATATGTCTTGTCCCCGATCTGAAACTTGTGTGCCCAGACTCCGGAGTTTGGAGAACGTGTCTGTCGTCATGAATGCCTGTGCTGCGCTTTCCCAGGCCGAGAACATCGACGAGAGCGAGGACGTTGGGTTGAGAGAAGATATGGCAGAGAGGATGGATGTGATAGGTAGATGTTGGCCTATGACGCCTGTAGACATGACGAGCGTCTCGCTTGTCTGTTTTTTTAGTACATCCTTATTGTCCGGTGTTGTAGCAGTAGAGGAAAGCAAAACATCCGTAGCCTTGACTATCTTCCAAGTTCCACGCATCCTCGAGTCCCCTTGCACCCGTAACGGCATTTGCACAACCACTGTTGATGACCACCGCTTGAGGCCGTCCACCGTTTCGAACCAAGACCTCTTCAGAAACGAGCACAGGCGCGAAAATCACGGATTCAGTGTTAGCAAATTAGTGCGTGACGCCGTGAACAGATAAACAACATACTGTTGGGGCGCTCAATGCTCATCGACAAGGTTGTTTGCATCAGCTCAGGGTTTGCGCAATCGAGTTTGATGTTGTATTTGTAGCAGATATAGGCCTGGCATCATCAAGGTGTTGGGAGGGAAGAGTTGGGATGTCCTCACCGCTCCGATATTTTTGATATTCCGTTTTGGACGCCCATCAGATATAAGTTTTCAATTGAGTACACACACCCAAGTTATACAACATTTCAGAGAGATTCATATTGATGGTTCCCAGCTAGTAGTAAAGCCGCGGCTTGAAGGGCTAGGCTTTGCTCGATGTTGAGCTGAGCCTTCTCAGCCTTGGGCCTTAGAAAGCCGGTGACAAGGATCTGCTCGGCTAGGCTCTGCTCACGGCTTGAGGCCGAGCTTTGCACATCGCTAGGCCGCCAGACAGTCACCAGGGGTTGGGCGTTTTGTAGATGTGAGGATAGGCAGGGATAGGCACAGACTATTCTGATGAGTTCTGATGGCACGGGAGTTACCGGCGTTTAAGTGCGTTACTTTTCTCACGCCCGCGAAATCAAAACCAGGCCTATATAGTTATAATAACCGAGTCCTCCATTTTATTACGGCCTCGGAATATAGATAAAGAGCTGGGTCCTGGGAAGAGCGGCTGAATGTCATCACGGTTGACTGGGTGGGTTTGGATGGTTCACATTTGACGCCTTCTTGACTCAGTTGTTCACTGTTGAGCCGCTTGCAAGTTGCAGTGAGCTCTTGACGACTTTGATAAAGATCTGCACACAATGAAATTAATAGACGAAGAGGTGGAAATGATGGGAATGGTGGGAATAGCAAAGGAGCAGCCGCACAGGCATTGTCGATAGTGCAAATTGGTGTTAGAGGACATGATTACATTTGCTAGTAGCCAATGTGCAAGCTGTATCTTCAACTTGGTCTGTGGGCCGCTGCCTGCGCACGGCATGTCCGAGTCCGACTTCTATGTTAGATATTTTTCCGATTCCTTCTACAGACTATTTGTATCTACAGTGAAGTAAATCGATAGGCCCATAAATTATAACATTACCTTGCTTCGGTTTTTTGTGTGCAAGTCTCCCCACCTCAGAGGTTCTATTGGTATGTGTAAGTTACAAGAGAAAAAGTCGAGACTTCAAGACGTACTGATATGGTCGTCCATTCCTGCTTGTAGACGGTCACCGATCAGTGTTACTTAGCGTGCGCGTATTAGTATGGATAGACAGGAAATAAACAACTGGGTACGAACTAGCGTGAGCGGTCAAGGCGATGATAGGTGTGCGAGGTAGTATGCTGTTTCTCGTAC
>KN818373.1:38626-74131 GCA_000827485.1 Amanita muscaria Koide BX008
GAACAGACAACGGCGAACTCAAGAATGATCGTCTAGCTGAATGGCTCAGGTCAAGAGGAACCGCCCATCAATACTCTGCCCCCCACACTTCCGCTCACATTGGACGTGTCAAACGCATGCACCGCACATTAATGGAAAAGGCTCGTACAATGAGAATCTACTCAGGCCTCCCCGCCTTCTTATGGGACGAATTGTACCTAACCGCTGCACATTTACATGCTAAAACAGCAACATGCTCACTGAACGGAAAGACGCCATTCGAGTTATGGTATAACAGGAAACCCAACTACTCCTACATGCGTGAAATAGGCTGCCGGGCCTTCGTGTTGATACAAAACAGACACAACCCAAAGATTCACGAACGCTCTGTCGAATGCGTGCTCATTGGATATGATGCAAATGCAAAGACCTATCGCTGCTACCACCGGCAATCGCAAAAGGAAGTGAGCTCATATCACGTCCAATTCCTGGAAAGCCACCATGGCCATACATCACGTCCAGCCCAACCACTGCCTAATGACACCCACACTTCGACTCAAACGCCTAGTGCGACGGTCCCTACACCCACCATAATCCCCCCTCTACTAAGCGACGACGACGATCCGACTCTCCCCCCTATTGAACATGCCCAGCCACCACCCGCAACAGACCAAGTGATTGATCAGCATAGTGTTGTCCCAGCTGTCAGCCCAGCTACTGCCCCAACCGCTGCGCCCCAAACTGTTCCCCGCCGCTCTAGCCGACTGCAGACAGCTAACAATGCTGGATCACCGCTCTCTCGTGTAGACCAGGCAGTACAGGAGTCCAAATCGAGTGCAGGTCGAGTCTCCCAAGCTCGTAAGGAGAGCAAACCAGCCTTCTGGGAATACATCAGGGAGAACAAGCTGTTTGGACGCGACTCAGAAACCGCCGCTAACCTAGCACATCTCTGCGAGATGGAGGCCCCCAAATCAAACACCGTACTTTACACAGCTGATGCCGGCGCTGATGATAACATCCCCAGGAATTGGGCAGAGGCCAGAGACTCACCGGATGCCGAGAAATGGCTGGCTGCATACAAAGATGAACTACATTCACTCAAGGAAATGGGAGTCTACAGACTCGTCCCACGCTCCGACGTTCCAGATGGGCAACGTGTGCGCAAAGGGAAGCCTGTCTTCAAAATCAAACGCGATGAACACGGACACCCCATCAGATACAAGATCCGTCATGTGTTCAAAGGTTTTGAACAGATTTATGGTCGCGACTACACAAAAACAACCTCACCGACTGCCCGTATGGAATCATGGCGGATCATCCTACACATAGCCGCAACACTTGACTGGGACGTACAACAAATTGACGTCAAAACAGCATTTCTTTACGAACTCCTACCTGATGACGAAGTCCAATACATGGAACAGCCGGAGGGATTCAAAGAGTCGGGAAAGGAAACCTGGGTATGGCAGCTAGAGCATGGTCTCTACGGGATGAAACAGGGCGGAAGGATCTGGAACCATACCCTCAATGACGCCATGACAACATGGGGTTTTGCACGCCTTCTCCCTGACTACTGTGTCTACTACCGCAAATCAACAGAAGGAACCGTCATCGCCGTTGTCCACGTCGACGACTTCTTATCTGCCGCCAGCTCAAAGGAGTTAAATGAAAATTTTAAGACACAGATGCGTACCAAATGGCAAATCTCTGACCTAGGTGAAGCCCGGTTTTGCGTCGGTATCGCCATCAAAAGAGACCGCGAGAACAGGAAAATTTACCTATCCCAGACAGCGCTCATCGACAAACTAGTCGTTCAGTTCGGCCAACGTGATGCTACACCCGCTCTCATCCCCATGGACCCCGGGTTGAAGCTCCAACAAAAAGACCCCTCCACGTTGTCCGAGGAGGAGCGACGACTACCTTATCGTTCCCTTGTCGGGGGACTCATCTACTTAGCAATTGGGACAAGGCCTGACATCAAATATGACGTCCACTACCTGTCACGCTTCCTCAACTCCTACTCGCACCCACACTGGAACGCCGCTATTCAAATAGTCAGATACCTAAAAAGCACACGAGACCTTTGGCTAACGCTCGGAGGCCTCAACCCCATAACACTCATAGGATACACCGACTCTGACTGGGCCAACTGCCTTGACACCAGGAAAAGTGTCGCCGGCTATGCCTTCACCCTAGGATCCGGCCTTGTTTCATGGAGCGCATGCAAACAAGACAGCGTCTCTACTTCAACGTGCGAAGCCGAATATGTAGCCGCGTTTGAGGGCACAAAGGAAGCGATATGGATCCGCCAATTACTTAACGCGATCGATTTTCCTCAAAACGAACCGACTACAATACTCTGCGACAACAACTCAGCCAGATTGATATCTGAAGACCCACTCTATCACGCACGTGTCAAACACATCGATATCCGATATCACTTCCTTCGAGAACATGTCGAACGAAACAACATCATCCTCCAATACATCTCTACTCGTGATAATATCGCCGACATCCTAACCAAACCTCTCGAGAAACAGAAGTTCATTCGCATGCGAGAATTCCTCGGTCTACGAGAGCTCCCGAGTTCCTTGCAAGGAGGAGTTTCGTCTTGAGGAGGAGTGTTGAGCGGGTCAAGACGATACTCCGTCCTTTGGCACGCTTCATCAATATCATTGACGCGCTTTGTATACAAAGCGCGCCCTTTCTCCTTTCTCCCTTTGATACGCTTCCCTTTTACTATTGTACGCTTTACGGACAACTCTACAGTATAAATAGAGCCTCTTCTCTCCCTCTCACCTCAGTACGAATACACGTATCTGAGGTGAGACTTCTACCCATCTACTTTATGTACTTTACTCACTTATACCGACAGACTCTCTTCTTAGGTGTGTATTAGCTACGCAGTACGAATACACGTATCTGAGACTCTCTTCTTAGACGGTCCAATTTCTACATTCCGCGGTGTGGCCCAACACCTAGACGTGTACGTGCAAGCATCATTGATTGCACCGTAATGGACCTAACGATGCGCATATAGTGACCGTTTACCAATCTTTGCATGAACACGGTAGCCTGGACACGCCTGTTAACTAGCACTATTTCTCGTCACTGATTATTCATGTTGTTTTCATGCTGCTTTGAGTTCCCAACCAAATGGAAAGGTATCATACCAATATCAAGGGAACTAAGGCTGCTGAAGGCAGGTTTTCCGCCTATCTTGGAGAGCTTGCGAGTTGCAATTGGTAAACTTGAAGGGAGACCTCGCATCTCTCTGAGCTTTCAAAATGATCTTCCCGAACGTACAGTATGTATCAGTACCTCACACAACTGCCAGTTACTGAGTATGCATAGAATTTTCGTATAGCGCTGAACTTTGTCGCGCCCTCCTCGTTCAATTTCGAACAATTTCATCTCATCGTTATGAATCTATGACATTATATTCAAAATTGTTTCCATCGACGCTTACAACCTCTGGGAAGCAGGTCCCGGCTTCAGGCACGATAAATGGAATAAGTACCCTATTATGGACTCAGCTGTCCCTCAAGGTCCGCAATATTTCATATCAAAATAATCCATCTTGTCCGTATCCTCATCGTACCACAGGATGTGTCGTGACCTTGTGAAGAATTATTAGTGTCAACGTCACTCCCTCACACCCATCACTCACCAGCTAGCATTGTCCCAATGGCAGTTGGTCTCCACATGGTCGTTTCCCCAAGAATACAACTTTTCGTATAGCTCCATGAAGAAGACATTATGGCTTACAATGACAACATGCGGAATTCCATCAGGCAGAACAGCAGGTGTGGTCGTTGTTTTCTGATCAAGCAAGAATTCCGGAGCTTTGGAGAGTTTGACACCGTGGCTGCTGAGAATCGTGCGAATAATACGTTCCGCTCGTAAGCCTACCGTAGCCATGCTTTCCCCACCTTCAGCGGGACTGTGAAGCCGACTTATGGGTGTAGGGCTATAGGCTGACTGTCCCCTCAACGCCTCCTGGCCCGCTTCGCGATCATATCTCATCAGTCGAGCGACCTTGGCTCCGTACCTGCGCTCCGCTAAGTCGGGATGGACAACAACCTCTGGGCGACCTTCATTGTGATCCGACAAAGTGTTGGCAGTACAGAGCGCACGTTCCAGGGGGGAAGATAGGAGGTAATCGATGCGCGTGTCCTCCCAATTCTTTCCGAGAGATTTTGCTTGGAGACGTCCGGCACCGGTTAACGGATTTGGGGCATCGTCTCCATACCATTCTGACCGATTGGCATTGCCAGCACACTTGAAACAATCGAATAAGATTAGAATTTGCTACGGGCATACGTGTGAAAGGGTTGTTCACACCTCTGCATGTCGGATGAGTGAAATAACAATGCACCGTCGTTGCTGCTTATCCTGGTCGGGGCACTTCAGTGGATCTGGTTGGATGCTCATGCTTTCTGAAGCCTAAGAGTAGAAGTGAAGTTTCGGGTAGTAGTTCAAACAAAAGGTCTCACTCATGTTGAAAACCCTATTCACGTGCAATATACTTTCTGGCAATAAACCCCCGAGCTCCGAAACAACAGTTCATTCACTAATATCGTTTGTCCTATAATCCATTTCCCGTAAAGTCTACTGCTATATGGGAATGGCAGGCAGTAGCGTCATAGATGATATTGACGCGAAGTCTGGACAGAGTGATGGAAGGTAAATGGAGCGAGAACGTTCTACGTAAACTTCGACGTCATAGTCACGGGGTCACACGCTACCCATGACCGTGACTGTGCTCTCACATTGTCGTCCGCCTTCGATCCACTTCAAGTTGCTGTTTGCGCTCAGGTCGTGACTGATTCCAGCACTAGGCGTGCCGCAGCCGCGTCACAGGCTTTCACCCAAACTTGCACATAGTCTGATAACTTGGCTCGACGTTAACTCGTTAAGAAATGCGATAGCTCTTCCTCGGTGTTGAGGGTGACTTGGTCGCCATCCGAGTCGACATATGAGACGACCAAGTCTACGGGAATCCATGAGAAGATTGGTTCAAAGGGACAACTGAGCATCTCACCTCACAATAGTCTAACAGCCTCCCAGCGACAGCATTGCAGGACTAATGCCATGCCTCTGTGTAAAGCACCGAATCCAAAGAACTGATGATGGTTGAAGTTTGGTCGGCGTCTGGACATTTTCTTAGCTTCCAGCCAGAACAACACATGTTCTATTTGAGCGGAGAACCATTGAACTTAAGACCGAGTTCAAAAAGAGATAGGTGATTGCTCAAGAGTCGAATATGTTCGCGAAGCTAATGTTCAAATGGCGGCGCTGCAATGGCACAGGTAAGAATACCTCCTTACTAGTAGCCCGCCTCGAGTCTTCTCTAACTCGACATCGAGCCCGTTATTTCAAGTTGTTCTGTATGCAATCATTCTGTGTACATAAGTCTCTATGACATCGAATTACCGCTATATGGATAGCGCTTGGCCCAGTAATAATAATTATAAGCTTTATATTGAACGCCCATCTATTTTGCCCCGTTTGCAATCTACATCACACCCATTCCCTGAAACACCCGTCGCCGTGATCTATAAATTCCTGCTTAATTCAAAAACTTGCAGCTTCCCTCGACTCTGCCTTCTCTCTCCATGACTTGCCTTTCCAGTAGGTCGCTAGGATAAGCAAACCAGCAAAGGCCATAATGAAGGCCCAAAGCGTCATCATCCACCCTGTTCTTCTTTAATGAATGCAGTGATAGAAAGACTATAATACGCACCACTCCCCAGCCCATCTTGTAGCGGAACAGTAAGTTCAGTGGCTATGAAGGCGAGAATGCCACGGAATAGGCTGTTAGTTGCCACTGCTATAGAAGATCGACCCTGATTAGCGTCGACAATGTAGGCAACGGCACTGGCATATGGCCATCTATCAGTGCCGACTAATATCAGCACATTGATCATGGAATCATGGCGGAAGAAACTTGCATATAGAAAAACCCATTCACGAAAAGTAGTACGCAGACCGCAGCAATGGGTACGTGTTCTTGCCATATCCAGCCCATGATGACAATTAAAGGTGGCATCATAACGATTGCCAGTATCGTGCTTTTAAGCCGCATCTGTCGGAGGAATGTTAGCTGTAGAATATTATAACTAAAAAGCTAAATTCTTGCCTCTGGATAACCTTTACCCCCTTGTGCTTCCTTCAGCTTCGCCAAAGTGCGGTCTGACCACCGGCCACCACAGACGCTACCCAAAATAGAGCCTACGAAAAAAGGCGAAAAGGTCAGTGATATAGCATAGGAAAGACAATATCTTGCCGGTTCTTCGAAAGGAATACTTATTCACCTATTCCAAATGACAGGGTGACAAGACCTATTTTCATAGCATTGTAACCATACCCGAACGCGAGCATGCGCGCCGCTGCGTATGTGACCATGTAACAGTAGGCGAAAAATAGACCTGTATGTTATAATTAGCAATCGACCGTGGGGATGCGCGAGTCTGGAACTTGCCCGTGGCCGAAAGGGTGGCAAGGTTGTTAATTCTCCGAAGGCAGTGCCAGACGTGCTCGAACGGACTGACATCCTTCAGCGAAACCTTGACTTGTGAATAGTCGGGTTTAGCAACATTTTCTCCACTTTTCTCTGTCTTATGTTCAACTATCCCCTTCTCCTCATCCACAATTGTCATTTCTCCCGGACTTTTCGTAACGCCAGCAGTAACCGAGGACGTGGCTGAGGATTTTCGTGTCCTTTCTATATTGTCTGCTTTTTGAAGATGCTTCAACCGTGATTTCAAGGCATGTTGATATACAAGGCTGCGCTCTTTGCGGTACGTGTCCCGGAAAAAGATAAAAGATAAACAACACAGGCCAGCGTAGATCGCCAGAAACCAGAATATAGCGCGCCAATGGAAAGCCGTCGTCAGGGCACCTCCTAGTATGGGTCCAATGGCCTGGAAACATGTCAGAACTCATCCAACTCATAATACTTGATACTGACTGGTCCAAGCAGCGGCGCCATGTAATAGATCCCCATCTTGAGTGCGCTATAAGAATCTGGCGAGACTGGATACGCGACTGTACGCACCTTGGTTCCCCTCACTTCTGGGTCAAAGATATCTGCTAGGGTCGATGCACCAATGGTCATGACCGCGCTAGAGCTGGAAAAGTATTGGTCTGGAGAAGCAGGGAATACGATCCGAAAAACGACCTACCCTGTTGCTTGGAGACATCGGAAACCTATAACACTGGGAATGACAATCCATCACTAAGTATTTAAACACAAACTGACTCTCATTTACCATGGCATATTAGGGCTCAGAGCAATAGCCACTGATCCAAGCACCGTCATCGCCAATGAGACCAGGTACACAAACTGAAGTGGCTTAGATCAAGTCGCGAATCATCTTGGCGACTCACTTTCCTGCCCTTTATCTCACTGAGAGGCGACCATACCAAAGGCATGATGCCCTGTACCAAGATGAAAAGCGAAATGCTTAGACTGAATTGACTATCTGTTGTGTGCAGATCGTCGAGCATCTCTTGTACAGCGGCTGTATGGAAAATGGAAGTCAGGGATGATTCAACAAAAGATCGCGGTTGCAAAGTGAAATCCAATACGCACGATTTTGAATATTAGATGAGAGACCAGCAATCATCGAGGCAGACGCCACCAGAAATAGTGTAAAATTCTGGCCCAACGAATCAGATGGTCCAAACAACCGTGTCAAGGGACAAGTTATGCGTACTTTCCGAAGCGGTGACCATTTCCTCGGGTCATCGTCAACGGGCATATGTTCAATGTCATGAACGATGGTAGAGGTCCGAGAAAGAGCAGGGGAAGTCAATGAAGGCTCGGGCATTTTAGAGGATGGGATTGGATATGCTCCGTCAGTTGAGTCTAATATATGAGACGACAGGGTTTTTAAATGAACTTTTGCAATAATTTGTTTCTGATGCGTACCACTGATACCAGTCATGCCCAAGTATGCCCGACATTGTCGAATGCTTGACATCAGGTTGTAACCGGAAAATATGGCAGCCGAATTGAACATGAACGCATGAACCATGATCCGCTGGGCTTCACGGGCGGCATCTACATTTTAACTGAACCATTGCATGATGCGCCGGACTTCCACTTTTGCATTTTATAGCTGTAACAAGTTCCGTAAACTCTGCTTGGCCGGTCATCATTATAATAAACGTTCGGCATGTCTTTCATGTACACGGCCAATAATACCTTCTGTAGAATACCTTGAGCTCAACCAAAATCTTAAATAATTCGAGGGAAATCTGTTCTCTCGCTTGGCCGGAAGTAAGACGTCAATAAATATGTTAAGACGTACTTATAGGAGGGTGAAACCTCAGGTCTCATGCGCCCCTTCATCCAAGGCCTCGGGTCACCGCAATGAACTAGCGTGTAATTCGAAGACGGCATTTTCCCGGATATATACCGACGATGAGATCAACCCTTCAAGTGTGCGACCGGTCCCTTGGTCCCTTAGAGCTCCCTGTATGCCATTTTCCAAGCCGCAGATTTTCTACGTGAACTTTCACTCCCTGTGAGCATCGGTGAACATATGTACTGATGTCTACAAACATGACATACTTTCTTCGGCGGAGATCCTCTGCCGGTGTACTCGGGTCATCCATGTTAGGTATAGTCGAGAAGTCAAAATCCTGAATCTGATGACTATCGAATCTGTTGTTAAGTGCCGTGCCGTCTTTCCGGACCGTCTTTCCTTCGGCATTTTCTTTTGCTCATATCTCCCTGGGGCCTTTCAGCTCCGTCGTCCATGACAGTGATGGACAGTCATGACTGGAAACGAAGAGTCATGGTCTTAACTAGTCAATGGCGTGAGCGCTGGCGCTGCCTCAGCTTTCTGTGTGAATTGGTTACTGCATCAGGCGATCCGGGTACCGGCTACAACCGATGGCTGTGTCCCGGGACCATTGACCGTCAATGTACAACACTGCCATGACGCTGGGACTCCCTCTGCTTTGTTCGGACACAACACTACTAGGGATATCCCTTCTCCATTTCTTAGTCACCATACAAGACAGAAATTGGTGTGACTGACGTCCTGAGCCTGCGGGTGTCATTCGCGCCAGCTGCTCAGCGCGAACCAAGAATCGTATATGTAGAGGATACTATCATAGTTGTTGGCAAGGTTACGCATCTAGGGCAACAGAAAGGGATTGACCATCGCCCGTTTCAGCGACCCTCGTGGCTCGTATAAATAGCACACTTGTTGTGGCTCCGGCGAGTCTCCGGCGCCAAGCTGCGCCAAGGTGGGTTACTCTTTTGGCAAATTTGATAAACGGATCTTATGTATAGCCTTATAATAGATTGTTACATTTAAAGGGTCGACGAGGCATGGCATGGTTTGGAAGCGCTAGGGCAATGCGTTTACAATGACCTCTTTCAAGAAGAAGCATATAGCTCTCTGATGTTCAGGCAACGGCGCAACGCAGGCGCTTTGCGAGGCTAGAATCTCTTGGTCTTGGGGATGTTGTTTCCTACGACATCTGTAAAAACGGTACCCGCAAATTTAACTTATTTATGTAATTGGAGATACTTTTTACTAGGGTCGCTAAATAACTGTCTACCTCATTTAATAAGTCTTATGATCGTTAGAACAATCTGAAAGCAGACATTTTCCCCCCCAAGTCAGTCTAACCATCTAAATGGCAATATAATATTATATGTATGGTTCAGATTCGACGTCGTACGCCGGGCAAAGTAACGCCGGCTCTGGAATCGGCTGCAGGTCTCAGGAGGGGTGTAGGATCTGTAAGCAGTGGAATTGTAAACTCTGAAAATAGTTAGTTGTGTCAAGGAACAGGATCTATATACGATATACCTCTCTACGAGAATGTCGATGAAGCATAGATGCATAGCGACTGAGCAGTCCATGATCCGATCAAAGCTGGCCCGCGCGGGGCACAACAAAGTTTGGTCTGTTTGAGCACAGATCACGTGGTGGTTCTAGGAACCTTGTGCATCGTCGCGCCCATGTCTTCTATACTTATCTGGTTGAACCTGTGAAAACTGCTGTGGTCTTGATCAAAAGCTTGGAATCAGAGTAATCCAAAGTGCCCATGCGAACGGAGCTTCACCAAGTATCTGACTCGGGTATGATATTGCAGTTTCGAGAAAAAGCCCTTCTAATTGAAGCATAACATTTGCCCGCGAAATGCGTCCCCACAGGTGTAAGGCAGGCATCTTCATCATGCTGTGGAGATATAGGTGTCTGTTTTGAGGCAAACGGATACATGTTTTGTTTTCTCGTGGAACGTTGGAACTTCTCAATACCCATGTCAGCGGTTGATAGAGGTGCACAGAAGAAGGGAAGTGTGATTGTCGATCTTAGCGCGGATTATAGGTTCCAACAAGGGTAGACGTACCTCCTGATTTTTGGACGTGTTCTACCAGAGCTCTACAACCGATCTGAAATCCGCTCGTCTAAGAGGATTTCGAATCCTGGGTGCTACGCAACATCTACTCACCTCCTTCTCGCTCCTCTCGTGTCGTACCTCTACCTTCAGATTAGCGCACCTTGCTCGAGGCTGCGTTTGTCACTTCGAGATACGTGCGAAATTCAATGCTTACTCCGTGTTCAACCTCTAAACTGTCGCGAGGTTCCCACCGAAGCGAACACGGTTATACGCTCAACAATTGCATCCGCGTTCCCCTTTATTCACTGTTATGATGTTTTAAGTAAGACGTGTGTATACACGCCGCCAACATCTATTTTTCTCGTCCGCTAAATGGATCTCGAGTTTAAGTACATTGAAACTGGGCAGCAACTTTGATTGGGCTCTTAGCAACCTTCGTTCGCACCCACACTCGTACAGATGGAGTATCCCTAGTGTACGAAATGGTGCACACCTTGTCAGATTACCTGATTCCCCGCAGTTCAACCACGTCAGGGGCTATGAAACGACAACCAGTGGGAAGAACTGTATTTCCTGCTATTAGTACCGATCCCCAATTATTTACGACAAACTTGAAATTCCTGTTGTACGTTCGGTCAACCTATGGAACACGTTATGTTAATTAGACTGTAAGAACTTGAAATCACGACAGAGGCCTTCAACTCCTGTACTGGCGTCATGATCGTTCCGTCTTAGCTTCTGGAGTGCTCGTCCTCCATGGATTATTCCCAGACTTTGTGCTGCGGAAATATTTGTGCACTCGGGTTGGGTGGCATGCGAGATTTATCGATCCGGTTTGCATGCTTCCGTTATGAATTTTGGGCATGCCGTAAGTGTTTAATCCCATGAATCGGAATGCGTTGATATATTAGAGTGGCGGGGCAGATAAGTGAATTTATTTACAAACCAGTGTATAACTTGTTTAGTAATATCACCAAGTACAGTAGGTGAATGAATCTCGTTTCGACTCCAAACGCCAGCCGCGACAGGTGTTTAACACGATTCCCATCGGACCCTGGGCCGCATTGGGAGATTGATATTTAATCGGCGGCTATAGAAGGCCGCCGAGGCGCAATACTAAATAGTGAGGCTGTACAAAATGAGTTGATCGGTCACATCACTGTTCGTGCCATTCGTGGGGGGTATGGCGGTGGTCCAAGCTTACGACATGCAGTGACCTCAATAACACCATAACGTCCGATTACGCCCGAAGGCGAACCCCAGAAATACTGAGCAAGTGTAGTAGTTAGCAATAAAAGAATAAGACTGGATTTGAACGGACTCGGTATCTTATCTGCTAGCAGAGACTCAACTGTGATAAAGTTAGGTGCCTGCAGAAAAATGTTTAGTGTGAGAGACGTCAAAAACACTTACAGTACACAATAGCCTGAGCTTACGCGCGTCGGGCCAGAACAGAATTAGAACTTCCTTCACATGATGAGTAACCCCGAATTTTAGAATGCACCCCTGTCAAACACTGCAATGACCTAAAATCTCTCACGGATAACTTAGACGCGCCCATGTCGTGGCGCTTCTCCTCTCGAACGATAACCGAGAACGAACCGAATTCATCATCTAATTATAACCTCAAACGCCGTGGTATCTCCACTTGATGATGTCGACATGCGCAGCACAAAGATCAGTCAACGAACCGCAATCTACTTGCGCCATCGTTTTGCCGTTGCCGCTGCCGTTTTGCCGAGCCCCTGACAAGATAGTCATGTGGACGTGGAACATAACGTCAGTTGTTGATACCGACTGCAACGTAAGTTTGACAGTTGAACAGGGGTCAGCAACTTTATTTCGCTGAATAATCGTTGTTCATCTGGCGTATGTAAGTCCAGCATGTCTGAGCGTAAACCCCAGTGCTGGCCAGTGCGTGCTTTCTTTCCTATCGCCATTCACTTACAACATGCTCTTTCCAGTTCCTTGGACTACATCACCTACCTCTTCTATCTCAAACTGGCATGCGTTTCTCTATTTTTGTCTCTTCCACTTTCGTTCTTGCTGGCATGAGCGCCGCTCTCCCTGTAGGAAGAGCGGACATGCTAGTAGCACGATTTGCTGACTCTGACTTCCTGTGCGTACCTCTAAACTTCACTTCTCCCAACGGGTGAAACTCAGTGATGAAGTAGAACCCCGAGTTTATGACGAGGAGCCAGTGAGTTCTACGCCCGTGGAGGTTTCTAAAAATGTCAGGAGGCAAGAAGGACAATCCTCCAAGCTACCAATCTGCGTCGAGAGACCGGCCTCCTGAATACCGACCCAGTCCTAGACACCCTCCCCCGCTTCCTGATTTCCGGAAAGAAATTGACTACTCACAAAACCACAAGTCGCCTTCTCACACATCCCGCGACCGCCGTTCATATTATGCGGCGGATGACAGTAAGTCTTGCTGTATTCTTTTGGTTGGAGCAGTTCTCCAGACAAGTTAGTGGCCCGTGGAAACCCCGGTTCAAAGACTAGTGGTGGTGACAAAGAACGCAAGGACGGTAAACCACCCACCGAAGTACAAGGTCGCGGCAAAGGACCCGCCGCCACGCTATGAGCCTAGCGAGCATTACCCGCCGCCGCTTGGCCCGTTCTTGACAGTGTACGGCCGCCCACTAGCAGGCGTCTCATACTATACTTAAGCCTTTTCTCACCAGCAACATGTAGCACCGATTAGATTGAGCAGCGCTTCAGTTTCGTCACTTACCTGGAGCACCAAATATCTTACCATCTAACGCAGTCCACGAGTTTATAGTTCACATCATCAAAGCGCGAATATATGAGATAAAGGGACGATACTTGATTATCACTCGATTAGCAGACTATTTTGCGAGAGATGGCGAGAGAGGTACGTCCAGGCTGATATCGCCTTCCTTGGCGCCTAGGACGTCCAAAAGATCTTTCCCTTTACCAAACATATGTGCAGTTTCTATCGCCGTCGGCTGTCCAAGCCTCGGGTCTGCTCCATGCTTCATCAACACGTGGACAACCTCATCGTAGCCTTTGAATACTGCCCCCGCGACGATAGACTGACCGCGATCATTGAGCCGATTTGGATCTGCACCCCGTGTGAGGAGTTCGTTTGTAAGATCAACGTGGCCAGAATAAGAAGCCAACATCAGGAGTGTATTTCCTTTGGATGTCATAATCGGTTCAGTAAGTATCACTGCTATCCGATTAATATAGTAGCTACTGACCTTGTGCATTAGTGAGATTCACAGGTAATCCTGCATCAACGGCAGAAAGGACTGTGGAGTCTCCATTACGAGCCGCATCGAACATTCGATGAGCGAAATCGATTGTTTCCTTTGGCAGACTAGAAACACCTGAACTCGGATTGTCCTGCTTGGTCGAGTTATCGACAGCCTAGTTGAAGTTGATAAGAATTAGTAAAACGAAAGTGGGATAGAATCACATCGACTGGCTCACCATGTAGATTGAGTGGAAGTGAGAGTTACATCGTAATATAATTGATCATGACCAAACAGGCGCAAGCGAGGGTGCACCGCCCCTTCTTCATTAGCTTCATTCCCAAGTTTATTCCATTGATCTCCATGACTTCTCCTTCATCCACCAATAAAATAAAGTACTGAGCAAAGAGAAATAGATCATTACTAAAATCTTACAGCTGCATGAGAACGTCGAGGCTGCGACTGCGTCCCTCTTTTCCAGTTCGTTTTTGAATATGCACAAGTACAAGTGTGCATGATAAATGAATGACAAATCTACCAAAGGAGCGACAGACACAGTTTAAACGAGAGTAAGGAATACGTGACAAGGCGAAGTCAAGGGTTTCACGAAGCCGTATTGATCCGGATAGAGCGAGTCTTGCTCGTGACTCCACCAGAGACTGACTACACTAGTAACCATCACAAACGTTGGGGTTGAAGTAAGCCGATGGATCCTTCGTCAAATACCCACGCGAAAGTCCTTCGAAATATGACCTAGCAAGGATCAGAGTCTGGAGGAAGGCGACGCAAATCCGAGAAATTCTTACCAGACACGGGTAAAGTTGCTAGCTGTAGGCGAGTTCTCGATCTTGAAGCTCCAGAACTATAACATCTAGTGAACAAGTGCTTGAGACACGAGAAACTGCTTCAACTCACAATCCAACCAGCACCTTTGGAATATGTCATTTTTTGTGCATCTGCCCATTGCCGCAGGAAATCATCGGTAGCTTCAAATTGCGTAGCTAGCGACCATTCTACCATCAAACTTAGTACAGCTACAAATTAAAAAGAGTAAAAGGATTACTCACCACCAAAGACAAGCGGACTGTTTCTCATGGCTGCATCAGTTTGTACTCTCTGGAGATCTTGGTGACTGTGGTCTGAATCGCGTCCATATGTCAAGTTTCTTGCAACTTACTACACATAGACTTCAAATACGCCGTAGGATTAGCATCCGCTACACCCTACTCGCAGGGAGCGAATCAATCTTTTGTGATTTCGTAAAGATGTGATGCTTACACCGAAGCTATCAAACGTACATCAGATGTGATTCCTCAGAAGGTATAAAATACGCACGAATAATAGAGGTGGTTGTCGTAGATCTGAGGTCCAATAGCGGCGTCGGCAGGATTGCTAGGATTGTTATATTGCCAATTCACATCCATAAAGCTAAGAAAACAAATTAGTTGTGGCATGTACAGCATTTTTAGCGGGACAAACGCGGTATTCAAGGGAGTCCTAGAGGCTGTCGGGAAGAGACCAGAGAGACCAGAGAGACCATACGTGATGGACATCTCGACGATAACAGATATGCTATCCTTCAGGGCAGATATGACTTCGGAATTAAACGTGTTTTGTACCGTAAGGGTAAAATTAAGTGCTCCAAATACGCCTTGATCGGATGGGGGCCCCGGGCTGTTTATTCCAGAGACAGGGATCCCAAGGGAAAATTCAACAGCTCGAACTACTTCAACAAAGTTTTTCTGGACTTGGAGAAGGTCAGTGAAGGGGTAACATGGGATGATACGGTACACTAACACACTCCATAGTCGGGTGTTTTACTTGCGTCCATGATGGGTTCGTTCACAGCTTCAATCGCAACCACATTGCAGAACTCTGGAAGTAAATGGCTAAATGTGGTCATGACAGCAGTCCAAACTAGTGCCCGGTGATAATTGTATGGCGTCTGTAATCGGGGTCAGATGGGTCAGTGAGCGTGGGAGAGGTGGCACACGTAGAATTCCACGTCTGTGGTACACCTGCAACCTGAATTTCACGACTGTATGCTACATGATTGATGTCAAGGAGCTTACAATCCTGTGAATTCTTGACCTGCAACTTGGATTCCAGGTAAAGCATGATGATCCAGGATAACATCGATACCGGCGTCTTTGAGCTGCTTCAATCCTCGGCTCTGTGACAAATGCTCAGCTTGATGTAACGGATGGACAAATTACGCACGAGTTGACGAAAGCCGCCCCTGGGAAAGTACTCCTTGCTCCTATCCACCAATGGTTCGACAATCCACCAGCCAAGCTCCGGAGGAATGAGGACACTGATTGATTGCAGCATAACCATATACGTACCGGAATTCTTACTGTGTTGATCCCAGCGGCCACGAGTTGGTCTACGTCACTTTGAGTGAACCACGAGCTCCTGACGGTCAATTTAGTACGCGCTTCTGAAGGCTACTATATGGTACAGAAGCGTACCAGTGCTCATTGAACTTTTCGTCCACTGTATCCGGGTACGCCTTGGCGAATGCACTTCGAGAAATCTCAGTTGACGCGGTGGCATTGCGCATACATGAACTCACGATTCCGAATTGATGCAATCCTGGCAGTTGGAACATATTTCACCCCCCATAGCAACCCATCCTGTAAGATAGAGTCAGCCTGTGGTGCTATATGTGCGGGTTATATCTCACCCTCTGGCAACATCCATGGTTCCAGGACAAGCCTATGAAGAAGTTATCTGTATACGCAGGACGTACAACTGTCGAGGAACGACTTGCCATGAACCTAGATTAACACCGTGGATAAGGCGGGAAGCGCTGGCAGAAAGCACAGCGGTTGCGGCAAGGAGGAAAGGGAGCTTCATGAGTCGGAAGGGACCGCCGAGTCGTTTGCATCTTTTATAGGCATTTTACCCGCTGTGAGTTAAAATAGGCGAGAGATCCCACGTCATCCCATGGTAAGGAACTTGAAGGAAGTGATCTTCAGCAAGTAACATACATTCGGATGCAGTTATAATTAGAAGAGTAACTTTACGGTGCTATGTATGGAAGTGTTGTACTTCCAAAAAAAATTAAAAAATCACGTATTACGGAATTCATATTTTTGAACTCCGTCATCACCCGCTCCACGTTGTATAGCTCAAAAAATACAAAGGGGCCAGAAAATCGAGTTTCGCACCTTCGCACCATAAAAAAAATGGCATCATCAAACTCCTTAGTAGAGTCCTTACTTATTTAATACTTATTCGCTTCGGTCGCTTCCTGTTCCGGTTTTAATCTGACAAGTCCTCGAACTTGCGTACTCCCCGGTGCGTGGATTTGTTTGAAAAAAGCGAGATTGAGGCGATAGAACGCTGTGCTACATGACTACAGAGAGAACTACAAGTCGCTTCACCTTCGATCCGTTTATGTAGCCAATAGCACCAGTCTTCCTGCCGAATTATGGACAAAAGAATCACCAGATGTACGACAAAATTCCACGCAGGCATCATCTACTTGCATCGATATGTGAAGACTGGTGAGAGATGACTTGCGTTGATGGAACAGGTCCTTACGGTCTTCACTGTGTTACATACTGTACGAGACGCGAAAGAGCACAAGTTTCCTGAAAGAAACGACGAGTAAGTTAATGACAGGCATGCATCGTAAAAACGCCGTAATTCAGACCTGAGCTCAAAGCGATCATATTGCGCCTTCGTCTTTTGGCCACTCTAGCGTCCTTAAAGCAGCCTTTCGCATATTTGTGGGAAGGGACCCTGGAAGGAGATGCAGACGACATGGATGACTGGAAGTATGGGCGCCGTCTCGGACTCTCGGCAGTGTCGGAGTCTGGATATTCACCGGTTCACCGGCCATGCCAGCCAGCACAACACGTCTTTTAATGCAATGCTTGACTGACCGCTTCTGGGGTATAGGACTCCTATACCCCGGAAGCTGTTAGTCAAGGTTTTGTCGTTTTTCTGGCGTTTGGCTTCAATCAGGAACAGGCGAGTCGCGACCTTTTGAGAATTCGAATGCGTCATCTTTGGATGTACCGGGGGCGAGCAAGCGCGCTGTGAAGGTCGTGAAGCAGTTCGCGTTGAACTGAGAGCTTGTGTACGCTCTCCATCTCATACTCTTTCATTCTATCCGAATTATATCTCTATCCAAAGCAGGGATAACCAGCAAACGATAAATGACTGAGTCACCCAAAGTTCCGCTTTCATACAAGTGTCCACCGAAATTGATTCAAAAACCGTACGCTCCTTTAGGTGGTGGGTTTACAGTAACATCTCGGATTCTAACCCGTCTTCCTGGTTGGCTACCCTCGCGATGACGAGTAACGTCTGTTGTACACCTACGGCGAGGGTTCGATTAGGAGAACTTTCCGTCCATGCACTACACGAGACAGCACGAAAATACGAGTTTCTATCTATCTGCACCGAAGATTATAATGCTTTGATTCCTCAGGCTGGTATCTTGTACCCGAACTTGAAGGGTACCTCCAGCCGGGTTTGATAACAACGGCATCTAGCCTTTGTCTGCTATTGTCCAACGTGGGCGAGTCTTATTCTTAATCAAACCATGTTGGTGGCGGTGCACGTCTTCGACTAAACCACGAAAGGTCCTCCGTTCCAATTATCACCGTTCATCTTGTCGTTCAATTCCAGAGTCTGACAGTGAAAGATGATTAAAAAATCTGAAGGATACCATCGCGTTGTAGCTAAGTCACTATTCACTCAGCTGGCTGCTGTTCTGTGAACGTTGAACGTTGGCACTGACTAATTCAAGTTTCAAGCATCCAAGTTAAAGGAAAAATTCTTTTGAGCCATCTGTCAACTAGAAAGTATTCAACAGGAAGGATCATAAGGTTTCAATTGGGAGCCGCCGTATTCGAATCTTTATGATCGCCCTGATCTTCACGTTAGCAGCCATTTATCGATCTACTACAGATAGGCACGTAACGAAGTAATTACTGATGTTCCAACTCAATCAAGCTGGCTCATCCATATCACGTTGCACGGGTTTATCACATTGGTGCGCCAGGACGGTAGACTTCGAGAACAGACATCCTTGGAGTTAGCGGACTCGGAGTTTTGAGACTCCCGCCGAATATGATACGCATTGACGCAACACAAAGACCTTTCCTTTCTTCTCCTTCGCGACAACGTCTTGCCCTCGGAGTTGAAAACAGGCACTTGGCACCGTAGTGGACGCCTCAGGTGTAGCCATAGAAATGATATGTCTTGAAACAAAGTGGAGAACCCTTTGAGGATGCAGGAGTCGCCGCAAAGCAATTTCAATCTATCGAGGAAATGGCACAACAGTTCATTGAACAATTTTGTCGGGAGGACATATCTATTGGACTCTTGCTATCGGTGGATTTCAGTCGTGACCTGAAGTTCGAACTTCGAAGAAGGCAGGAATCTACTGTGAGTAAAGAATCGCTGGCAACAGATAACCATCAGAAAAGGTGCCTTGCTAATTTCAGTTCGGAGCTCCCAAACCCCGCGATATCGATCGATAAGTAGGGGGCTAAAAGAGGGTTCGGTGAGTGTGGGAAAATTAGTAAATACTAAATACATTCTAACCTATTCTAACTTGGTCGTCAAAGAACGTTGATCATGGGGTTCCGGTCGAGACGCGGACTCTCAGGCTGAAACGATGCCCGATAGTCAAATCCTCCATGGAGGTTTCCATCGATAATCGATGGCATTCGGAAGCATATATAAGCCATCTCGTTGAGATCACGCTCCTTTGTCTTAGCTATCATGGTCCAATACTGGGAACCCGGCACTCAATACAACTACGGCGACGTTGTCGAGTACGAAGGTAAGCATTCAAACGATTATGTTTTTGATGGAACGGCGATCCCATACATCCAAGGTCATAAGTACAAGATCGTCCAACCCCACCGTTCCCAGGCGAGTAGATCACATTTTGTTCTTGCCATTGGAGATGCTTGTCCTAATGTATCGTCGCTAGTCCGACTGGGCTCCGGATGTGACCCCTGCCTTATGGGGAAGACTTCAGGGTGGCGACAGTGGCGACGGCCGCGACTCCGGCAGACAAGAGTACCAACAGGCCCCACAACAGTCGTATCAACAGCCTCAATATGGTGGTATGTCCATGATATGATCATGTAATGTCTGCTGTTGACACTCGATCAGACGAGAAGCAATCTGAACCCCATGGCAAACTTGACGAAGCCAAGCACTGGGCGCAGGAGCACAAACAGGGACTCGAGGTATAAAATTTGATAATCGCACAATGAGTAGAACTGAGCCTTTCATGATCAGATCGCCGGTGGTCTTGCTGCTGGTGCGGCAATCCTTGGTGCCGGAGGTCTTGCATACAAAAATCATCAACAGTCGCAACAACAACAACAACAGGTAAGTCTTCAATCTAGTCTGAGTATACTCGTCCAATGATTGAGGTTATTTTTAGGAGCAGAGCTGTAAGTCCACGGTATAACCATACATCCTTTTGTTCATAATGGATCAGACAAGCCGCAATATAACCAGCCGCAGTCTAATCACCCCAGCAAAGTGGAAGAAGTCAAATCTTGGGCGCAGGAGCACAAGCAGGGACTCGAGGTATAAAATTTGATAATCGCACAATGAGTAGAACTGAGCCTTTCATGATCAGATCGCCGGTGGCATTGCTGCTGGTGCGGCAGTCCTTGGTGCCGGTGGTCTTGCGTACAAACATCATCAACAGTCGCAACAACAGCAACAGGTAAGTTTTCAATCTAGTCTGAGTATACTCGTCCGATGATTGAGGTTATTTTTAGGAGCAGAGCTGTAAGTCCACGGTATAACCATACATCCTTTTGTTCATAATGGATCAGACGAGCCGCAATATAACCAGCCGCATTCCAACCACCCCAGCAAAGTGGAAGAAGCCAAATCTTGGGCGCAAGACCATAAGAAGGAAATCGGGGTATGTTATCAGCGCAGCTTTTCAAGGTACCGAACTAAAGATTTTCTATGTCAGATTGGTGTTGGTTTGGCAGCCCTTGCTGGTGGTGTTGCTGCGTACAAGCATAATCAACATGAGAAGGAACAGGTAGATCATTCTCTGTTGTATACTTGTTTCGACTACTGACGCGCTCGTAGAATCAGGACGACTGAATATTGCCATAACTTTTTGGAGAAATGTATTTTACTGTGAACTTACAAATGGATTTGTTGCTTATCTTTCGGTGCTCGTGGGTTCTGAGAGCCGGTCGTGTTGGTCATTTGCTCAAATCGCGTGACCTTGAATATGAGATCGACGCAACTTCACCAAATAATCGCGCCTTGATGGTTACATTATTTACGTCCAAACAAGCAATGATTGCAAGCCACCCCAAGCTTTTCTTTACAACGGGCGTATACACTGGGCGCACCAGATCGATATGACGCAGTCACGAACCTTTGCATGAATACCACTATACTAAGTTAGTAAGAAATCACTGCCCCGCCGCCTTGTTCAAGTTGTTAATTAAGGTATTCCTAACGTGATATCCCGGTGCAACTTGAAGTATTTGCATCGAAAAGAAAGGTTTCGCACTGCATTGCGTGAACAAAATGTCTCTTAAATAAAGATGAACGCCTTTACCTATTATTGCGTCGCCCATAGCTGCCACAATGTAACTGAACTAAGGAGCACAAGTCATGCATGTTTTTTGGACGCATCAGTGACTAGTGACCACTGGCAGTTGGTTATATGGAGACTCGGAAGTCGGACATGGACACTGGCCAGTGGTGATTGTGGAAGCAAGAGTTTGGCATTTTGAAGCTTTGACGGCTTTATAAGATAGCGATTGGAAGGCCCCGTAGACACTGCCTTGATTGACGGATGCGGAGATGAAACCACCGCAATGGGGGGAATGCTTCGTGGTACTATATGATTACTGGATTTGAGTTGTATTTGAAGGGAGTGGACAGAAAAGCGACAAGTGTTGGACATTTCCTCGTACACTGCACGTTCCCTCATCCGATTGTGTAGGTATCAAGGCATTGCGTAACGTTGACGGAACTGTGGTCACTGGTAGGGCTGGGACTCATTTACTTATTTCCACGATTTGCCCAGCTAGCACGCGTAGTGGGTTGATCGGCAACGTCAACACTCCGTGATGCGGTCAGTGGCGTACTAGAGAGTGCTTGTGGATAGAGTTAATTGTTACGGTCCCTGATTTTTTATGCTTCCTACCGAAGAACTCACCAGAAGGTATCCACGCTTGTTCGACGTTATAGGAGACGAGATCCTGTAAGAGTTTAGTGACAAAAAAAGCTGCTAGAAAATCATTTCTTACGTTTACATAAGTTTAACATAACAGATATGATCTATTGTCGCAACTTGGAGGGACTTCATGACCGGGTGAGCCATATATTCCTCTATACTGGGAATATGATTTCTCTCTCTGTGCGCTACCTGCTCACGGGTTCCTGTGAATAGACTTCTACATGGCGTCCATCATACGCTCTTTACAAGCAACGCTACTGCTTTCCTCCAGGCGAGCACACCAGCTGTTGTCATGTCAAAATCAATTCTATCAGTTTTAAGCTGTATCAACGTACGACTTTGTCATGATCGCCCCCGGTTCCGTCGCCTTGTAATTGATCGGGTCACGCATAGCAGCCATACAGAACTCTTCCACTTTCGATTACCGGCAACATCCAATTCTTCAAGCCAGTCACCTATTTCGAATATGTAGTTCATCCAGTCAATAGCTATGCGAAGTCGTAAGGCATCGGCAGTGGGATAGGCAAAGGTGCTAAGGCGGAGAGATTTCCTATGAGTAGATTTGGCGAGATCTCGTCTTGGTTATCAAGATCGGCTGTCCACCGCAACAAAGCCTTAGCCTGTTCTTCACGATGCGGATTGCATCTTACAGGATACTTGCAATGTGAGACGAGGATAAAGTACGGGCCGAGACCAAGGGAATACTTCAACCAATCCCAATACATTGCCACGTTTCGGGCAAACAGACTCATGATGTAGGCCCAAAGGTATCCTGATTTCGCTCGCATTCGACCATAGAAGAAAAGTGAGAAGAGAAAAGAAAGGTAGACCAAGAAAATGCAACATGGAGGGCAAAGTTGCCGGTGATTCAGATGGTCCAGGTATGTCAACCGTCGGTAAAGGGAGGTCATCGAATGCGACGGAATGTTATATCGTCTGATAGGGAGACGGGTACAATAGGGCTGCTCACCATGCCGTAAACCAACGGTTGTACGGTGCCATATTACGGCCACGGCACCGACCTGTACCGTCGGGGATATGTGCTTTCTGCCAACGGTACAGTAGATGGTAGGTTTGATGCCGCCGTGTTTTGTATGGCCGCACGGGATGTATGGTGTCGCTTAACAAATCCACACGTATGACACTACCAAACCACCAGCGACTTGTCGGGAGGAAACCGTCGCTGAGAACAAAACGTCTGTCGTTCGGGTGTTGGTGGTAGATAGCGTATCCGAGTCGTCCCGGAAATCCATATGAATCTGCTTCGTCCAGTACGAGAAGTTGAGCATGAGCAAATGCGGAATTCTTGTTCGTTTAACAGGTCCCGCAACCTTCTTGGAGCAACGACGATATCCTTCCTCCTTCTCGACTAATTCATCACTTGCTTCCCCCTACTCTCACCACCTGCACCAACGATAGTAAAATATGAACCTCCAAATTGTCTAGTCGGTCCAATGATCAAGGCACCAACGCGTAATCGCGGTCTGTTGCAAAACTTCGTCTGGCTTTAGATTCGTCGGATATGAGACCTGCATCCGAGCGTAATTTTGGGATATGGAACGGAGACGGAATTAAATGGCAGGGACTAGGAATGCGGAATTTTGCCGGTGTTAGTTTTGGCTTTGCCTAGGAGGTCGCGTGGAGCGGTGAGTTTTTTTTTTACATCACTGGGTTGTTTAGGTTGGTATGGCACAGCAAGTCCGGGGAGAAGAGACAGCACCTTGGATTGCACGGATTGTCACACTTTGATGTCTTTGAGATGTTCCGCTGATACCATTGTTCCCTTTGACCCCCATATGAATATAAGGCTCTTGGATAATCGCACGAATAGAGACCCAGTTCTATCTCCTACTCTAGCCGTCACCTTTGTTCGTAAGAGGAGATATCGAACGCCGAGGGCCAAGAGCTCTCATTCAGCACCCGTCGTCGTGGATGCTAGTCCGTGTTGGTGGCCGTGGAAGGCTAAGAGAGCGCGCTGACGGTAGGAGTTGAAGCTGTTTGAGCAGAATGGGGAGCAGCCAAGGAATGGGATGGGAGGTGTTTCTTTGGGAACGCTCCGGCTACTACTACTAGTCGACCTCCCAAGCGTGGGACTGCCTAGATCTGGGTTCAATTAGAATTAGAGATCGAGTAGCTTGAGAACTTGAACTTGAACTTGAAGTCACGCAATGGTCACTCGAAGAGCGTCACTCAGCTAGGGCTTGATAACGACAAATCTCATCGCAAGAACGCTCCGACATTTTCTACAGCTTTACAAGCTGATGTCCATCTACTTATATTCGAAATTGTTTCAATCGACGCTTACAGCCTCTGAAGCAGGCACCGGTACATGAGATAAGTACCCTATCACGGACTGTCCTAATCCCCGCAATATTAGGCTTCATATCAAAAACGTCCAACTTGTCCGTATCCTCATCATACCACAGGATGTGTCGTGACCTTGTGAAGAATTATTAGTGTCAACGTCATTCCCTCGCCGCCATTACTCACCAGTTAGCATTCTTCCAATCGCAGCTGGTCTCCACATGGTCTTCTCCCCAAGAATACAACTTTTCGTACAGCTCCATGAGGAAGACATTATGGCTAACAATGACAACGTGCGGAATTCCATCAGGCAGAATAGCAGGTGTCGTCGTTGTTTTCTCATCACGCAAGAATTCCGGAGCTTCGGAGAGTTTGACACCGTGCTTGCTGAGAATCATGCGAATGATACGTTCCGCTCGTGAGGCTACCGTAGCCATGCTTTCCCCACCTTCAGCGGGACTGTGAAGCCGACTCATGGGTCCAGGGCTATAGGCTGACTTTCCCCTCAACTCCTTCTGGGCCGCTTCGTCATTATATCTCATCAGTCGAGCGACCTTGGCTCCGTACCTACGCTCCACTAAGTTGGGATGGATAACGACCTCTGGGCGACCTTGATTGTGATCCGACAAAGTGTTGGCAGTACAGAGTGCACGTTCCAAGGGGGAAGATAGGAGGTAGTCGATGCGCGTGTCCTCCCAATTCTTTCCGAGCGATTTAGCTTGGAGACGTCCGGCATCGGTCAACGGGTTTGGGGCATCGTCTTCATACCATACTGACTGATTGGCATTGCTAGCACACTTGGAACAATCCAATAAGTTTAAATTTTGCTACGGGCATACGTGTGAGAGGGGTGTTCATACCTGTGCATGTCGGATGAGTGAATGACAATGCATCGTCGTTGTTGCATCGGGGCGCTTTCTGAAATCTAAGAGTGGTGAAGTTTCAGGCAAGACAAGGCAAGACAGACGGCTTTATACAATCCTCAAGGTCTGTTATTCACGTGTGATAAACCCCCTATTATTACGAGCCATCCCTTTATTAGCCACTCCACCCAGTTTGACCTATGACCGCGGGCGTGGTACCGTCCATATGCCATGAGATACTAATCTCCCGTAGCCAGACTATAAATTCTTCTTTAGGGAAGGAGGATGACATTCATATATACAGTAAGAAACCTCATAATGCATACCGTTCGGACAGTAAAAGAGGCTATGCATTATGAGGTTTATTCATTATGGGATGCCGTAGCATAGCGACAATGGTGAGCTCGTACAAAGAAAAATCCTATGCATGATGAGGTTTATTCAGTATGACCTTATGCACTATGACGTTTCCTACTGTACATAGTCTGCGCGCCCTAGGATTTCAACCGTGTGAATGTAAAAAAATTCCTTTTAAAGGTAATTATTGGTAAGCTATGACATCATTTGTCATTTTTATTGCCTGTTTAGCTCGAGCGAGGGTGTCCAGTAACGCCCAGAAACCACCCTTCTCCCCTTTTTCATCCGGTTACCGAGCGCCTGCACATTTATCTCCCTTAGTATGCCCTTGGACACCTACTTCGAGTTCCTTGACCTTCTCTCCAACAACAAGTCTGATACGGAAGCGGAAGCACGTGGACGACTTGAAGGAGAATAGGCTTTCTGACCACACCACAAGCTTGATGTTGATGTCAAAGAAACCAAAATATTCATCTTGACGAAATAACCAACAAAAATTTGAAGATGTCTTCAAGGCTATTGACGACGCCAACTGGGTGCTCGGGAAGTTTTGGCGGTAAGCATATCTAGTCATCATGATGTTTGATATTTGACTAATAATGTGATTTTAGTCTGCATTTTGGATATAACAACCTGTTTACGTATTTCGAGGACCTTAGAGTCTTGGGTGAAATCGAAACACTGGAAGAAGCAGCTCGGAAACTACATCACGCCTACTGTAGCACCCGTGGGGTTTATCATGCGTTGCACGAGACAACTGAAACAACCTCATGGTGCTAAACTGTGCCTCTGGGAACGTACCAAAGAAAAGGCCAAAAAGGCCGAGGAAGAATGCCAATGACCTTGGGCGACTGCCTTCAGGGAATGACACAGTCCCCGGCGGCAGCTCATACCCTCACCAGGCTGGCGAGATGCCTGGATCTGGCAGTAGCTTGGCCTTTCAGGCTTTTTATGCAAACGATGCTGTCAAACCTTCCGCGTATTGACCTTTACTCGGACTCTGACGATGACGACGACGACGAAACTGAGAAGACAGAACGGATCCCGTTACATTTGGGCACTTTGCGGCTTCTAATCCACACTTTGCCAAGATCGTTCAAGAACATGATCGATGCGCGAACGCCTCGATCAAAATATCACGAACTGAGCAGAAGGAGTTCAATCTGGGTGACGCGTCTTCTAGGCGTGAGCGAGTCCTACTACACCCTACCGCAATCTCGTTCCAGACTTTCTCAGGATCTCAAATCATTGATGGAGCAGGAGCGATGTACTCTTCGCTTAGGAGGTCGACGGTTGCGATGTTGTTGCCCTTCTGAGGGCGGGAGCTACTGTCACCTGTGTAAAGCCTCGCCGAATTGTATTCTATATCCTGTCTCGTACATCAAGCAGCAAGCTAGACCGTGTCCAACCCATCACCTTCGTCTACGACTGCTCCTTCCTCCGAATCCATTTTCCCCACGAGACCGAGGCCGCGATATGGGCGGCAGGGAATATAGTGGCGGACTCTCTCGACCTACTGCATCTTGATACGATGGAGGCGGGGTCGGGTGAAGTGGTGGAAACTCTTCATATGGTGGAGGAGGCGGAGGATGGAATTGACGTGGAGCACCCAAAGCAGGCACAAGGAGGAACGACATAAGACAGATGATGACAAGTCGCATGGGCTAGATCGTTGTAAGTTGCCAATATTACGAAACCTTGAAGGGAACTCACCGGTGAATCAGAGACCAGCTCTGAGGGAACGTTGATTTTGCGAGTCTCTTTTATAGGGAAAACAATAACTCCGAGATAAACCCCTACGGTTAGGAAAGTGACGGAGTTCGCCGAGATTGGGGTTGAACTATCTGATACGCTGCTAGTTACAAGCGCTTGAACTTCTGTGCACCCTAGAGATTCGATGCCGCAGGCCTCGGCACCGGCTATACTTCTGAGCGTGGGACTCGTTTCGCTTGCGTCTCAGAACTGCCTTTTCCGCTTTTTGGGCGAAAACGGCTGTCCCAGGCTCACTCCCCCAACCCAGTGACTAAGATCAAAGACGATTTGGGAAAGGGACTCAATCAAAAAGAGTGGTTGCGTCACAATAAACCTAGCAATCTCTCTAGATATGGCACTACTCATCAAAACCAGTAGCAACCTTCAAGCGAAGAGGAACAGCTTTCCTCTGTCTCCCACGATAGATAAACGTCGGCAAACACCATGAAGTTTCGCTACCGACTGACGTTTCAAAACCATCACCGTGGCGGCCTCTGATTGTTTCAACTTTCAGGACATTGATTTGCAGTCTGCTTACCGTGCCAATGGCGAGAAGTGCACGCGTCGATTTAAATAATTTCACAGAAAGGAAAGGCTCGGGCAGACTAGCGACGGAATGGTCCATTCAATTTCTGTCCTGTGCGACGTTTTACCCTCAAGATATCCCCTCTGCTTTTAGTACATCAGCTTCAAGGCTAAATTTACAGTCCAAAGTGAGGTTCTAGACGATAAAAGTCTAAAGGCAGGTTGTGCTTGTATGGCCTAGGTTCCATGTCTTCTACGATTGTGAGATTTTTATTGCGCTTGGATGCTGGTATATTGTTCAGAAGGATTTGCTGAAAAGGGACAAAGCAATGCATACCTTAGTGCAGTATCTGAATGATGCTGATCTGGATGGCTTTTCCTGTTCTTCTGATCGAGATCATGACGTCGTTCGTCGTTCGTCGTTCGTCAAGGCTGCGAGCCGTTCATTCCACCTTCTTACCTCTAGGTGCACCTGGTTCCGTTGGCGTCATGGCAGCAAGGATGCGTGATCTGCGCAAAAGACTTAGACGGACTTGACGCGAGTGACGAATATCCATTATCACATCCGAGTCGGTAATTTCGTATTTTAGGGGGAAAGCACCAAGCTAGGATCGGCCACATTCCATCATTTCTTTATGGCAGAGACGATGGAAGGGTGACAGGTCAGAAAGCAGGGGATCAACGCGATAACAGCCGTGGGAGTATGTGTGGCCGCGTGACGATATCACGCTTGAATCCTTTTTTTGACCCCAAGGCTGGCGACCATTGGACAAGTTTTATGGATAACCCCCCAGTATCATGCGTATCAAACTGCCCCATGACATTAAAATAAATAACCCCTCTTGGTTCTTTTGTTGACAACGAACTCTCCCCCGTCAGAAATCTCAGTCCAGAATCCAGATAAGAGATGCATCAATCATCGTTCGGAGTCTGAGGAGGTTGGCTGGAGGCTCGTCGTTCTGTGGCCGGGAGCGAAGCAAGAGACGTACAAAAATAACAGGTGAGAAATTCCCGCTATCCTCTTTTGCTGACACTAGTAACCGTAAGATAGTCCATTCAGTTGCTTCCTAGTCGGTTCTTAATTCCTGCTCAATTTACGAAGGAAGAGCACTCAATGTTGCTCAACCAGTTTGATGGTAATGGTCAGTTTTATCAATCTGGTACTCAGCTTACACCTTCGAGAATACTCATACTTTGTTATAGATCCTCATAATAAACGGAATTTGAAAGCTGACATGGCCATTCAAACGCGGGCGATTGCAAGAATTCTCATCCAAACTTAGAGGTAGCGTGTTTCCCCTAAATTGTATCCAACCTGACAAAAAAATTACTTTCCGCTACGCTAGCTCAATGGCGCCAGCAATATTCAATTCCGTCCCTTATCAACTTAAGATGCTATCGGGAAGTCCCTCCAACTCCCATCAACCTATCAGCGACCGTATCCGCGGGTCTTGCTTATCTCCGTGAAGATCTTTTCTTGCCTTTGCCCCAGCATTCCCTGCTTCTTCATCTACCGGTCCAGGGGCCACAGAATGGACAACGAGTTCCAGCTGAGGTCGCCAACTCGACTAGCTTGGGTTTACTTCTAAGCATCTATCGTGTCGGGTACTTCTGTGACAAATTGTCAGGCTTAGACAGTGTCACGCGTATTGCGGGCTTTGTGGGGATCATATCTGAGGTCCAATGGCCTTGCGATCTTTACTATCAAGCTCACCTCGCGGTCCGTTCATAGGTTGACTCTGATTCCGTACTCAACCAGTCAACCATTACCTTTTCGTTTTTGTCTGCACCGTTTCCTATCATAAGTCCTCTAGCCTCAGCGAGCGCGCCAAGCCCACTCAATGGCACTCATCGATGCACTCCCGAGTCTGTAATTTTCTGTGCGTACCAAGCCGCCCCATTACCCCATAACTTTCTGAAGCTTCTGCAGATAACCTTCACCGCGCACATTGTGATGTTCAAATTTTGTTGGAATAGCCTTAGAATAACCCTCTGCTGTGCGTATTAACCCGCCACATTGCCCTATAACCTTTTTGAATCTTCTACAGATAACCGACATCGTCTCCATTAAACCGAACGTGCCCTTGGCATGAAGAATTCTCGAGAGTCTAATTGGGAGAGACGGGCATACCTTCGACTGAATGGCTATCAGAGAAGAGGTGGAAAAAGAGAATGTGCGATACCCGATAGAGATGTAGATGCGATTTGTCTGATAACATCTTATTGAAGACTGAAGCAATGCCTTCGGATCATACTGAACAAGTCCCTAGCTGCGCCTTAAATAACTGACTGTATAAGGTACAGACGACTTATTACGGAAATGGATCTACTGAACTAATTGTACTGAATGTGTGCCTTAGATAAGGCGAGTAAGGCACGTAAGACAAATGTGAGTTTTCCTCATGAGACCAGGTGACGTTAAATAATCAATTCCCTGCAACTTGAAGATGATGTACAGTTGCGAACAATCAAACAGTGGGGCCGGGACGCCTCCACGGTGACGATGATTATGATAGGAAATCTGAAAGATTGCGTTACACTTGCGGCACCTTCCACAATGAACTGTATGTTCTCACTGTTACAGTATTTTCTTTAATATGATGTTAAACTGTCTGTCAGATTGACGCCAAGCCATCACTGCCACCGGTTGCAAACGCGCAGGAACGTCAGTTAGGCTTTTGCCACTGACCTGACGTCTTGGCACTTGGGGATCTGCTTTCAGCCCTCTCAGGCTCATCCTCTGCAGGAGTACTGACTTGGATGTTGACATCTGTACATCTATAAATTCATCCGTTCCTATGTCTTCCATATCCTGTCCTTCCCTCTTACCCCTCAGAAATGGCTACCCTAGAGAAGCGCACATCGGAGGGTTATGATGACGAGGTCGACAAAGCGCCCGTCGTCGCTGCCTATAGTCTTGACGAGCGCCGCATGGCAGCCCTAGCGGAAGTCGACAATGCCAAGTTCTCGTATGTCTCTACCCTGACCGCTTCTGTCCCTTTGTCTGGAAATCGTCTAGTCGGTTTCATTTTAAAATCTGCATGGTCGCAGGCGTCGGCTTCTTTACTGATTCGTACGTCATTCTCATTCCCATTCCTCGTCTTTGTCTTCTTACCATTTTTCTCTCTAGTTATGATATCTTCGCCATTAATATCGCCTCAATTATGTTGGGCTACGTCTATGCAGGATCTGGTCTCTTTATGGTTCTCTTCGTTAACTCTATCTTATTTTTTTCTAGCCGGTTTGAGTGCCTCACAAGATCTTGGTGTCAAGGTAGCAACTCCAGTGGGAACTCTCGTTGGTCAAGTGTTATTCGGCTGGCTTGCAGATCGTGTTGGGCGTAAGAGAATGTGTGAGTCAATTTCTCGATATGCGCTACCATTTCCAATTCTCATCATTCTCCATTCTCTAGATGGTTTCGAGCTCACGATCATGATCGTCGCCACTTTTGCTCAGGCTTTGTCCGGAAACGCTGATGCCGTCAACATCATCGGCGCCTTGGTCGTCTGGCGGTTCATCGTAAGTCGGCCTATTTGAACTTGCTCGATCCTCCTCGACTAATTCACCTTAGATGGGGGTCGGTGTGGGAGGCGATTACCCTCTCAGTGCTGTCATTTCCTCCGAATTCTCGTCCACTCATATCCGTGGTCGTCTCATAACTGCCGTGTTCGCTTTCCAAGGATGGGGTAACTTTAGTATGCTAGTCGTTGCGTCATCCCTTAACTGTGAATCTGATCCCATATTAGGCGCTGCACTGGTCTCCTTGATACTCGTTACTGCTTATAAATCCCAGTTATTGTCTGAGACGACCGCAAATCCCATCGCAATCGACTACATGTGGCGTCTGCTCATCGGTCTTGGATGCGTACCTGCTGTTGTCGCCCTCTATTTCCGTCTCACAATCCCCGAAACGCCTCGCTTCACCATGGATATTGAGCGCAACCTTGAACAGGCCACTGCAGATATTATCGGGGCTCTGCGACACCAAGACGTCCACTACGACCCCGACAACATCCGCCGTGTCGCTGCTCCCAAGGCAAGCTGGAGCGACTTTTCGCGACTTTTCGGAAAGTGGGAGAATTTCAAGCTCCTCTTTGGTGCCGCCTATTCTTGGTTCGCACTCGACATCTCCTATTTCGGCCTTGGCTTGAACTCGGCCATCATTCTGTCAGCTGTCGGTTTCGGCAGTCCAGATCCAAAGGTAACGGGAACACTCAAGTATTACCAGAACCTGTACAATGTATCCGTCGGTAACCTCATCTTGTCAGTTGCCGGGTTGATTCCTGGCTACTGGGCGTCATTCCTTGTCATCGACTCTTGGGGTCGCAGACCCATCCAGCTCATGGGCTTCAGCATCCTCACCGTCATCTTCACCGTCATGGGCTTTGGCTATAATGCGATGATCGCCACCGCTGCGGGCACCAAAGTTTTCATCTTCCTCTATTGCCTCGCTAACTTTTTCCAAAACTTTGGGCCAAACGTCACTACTTTTGTCATTCCAGGAGAAGCTTTCCCCACGCGTTACCGTTCCACTGGTCACGGTATTTGTGCCGCCAGCGGGAAAGTTGGTGCTATTGTTATCCAGGTCGTATTTGCCAAATTAAAAAACATTGGTGGCACAAATGCATTCCTCCCGCACATGTAAGTACACTCCCCCTCCTCGGCGGAACTGTATTGACTTTGTGTACCCAGTCTGGAGATTTTCGCCTTCTTCATGATCACTGGTGTCTGCTCGACTTTGCTGCTCCCGGAAACCAAGAGCAAGAGTCTCGAGGAGCTGTCGAACGAGAACCAAGATGGCTTTGTGCAGGGCTACGCCCGTAATTCAACTAACCAGAGGGCTTGATTGATGCACCTGGAAAATCTTTCATATTATGCTGTTGTTTGCTTTATTTTGTACCAATATGTATACTACATTCTTACACTTTGCCGATGATTGATATGCTTGAGTGGAAACTTATTATACACCCTCTGCCTCCCGTTGTGGACTATCCGTGTTGCCGTTACGAATAACAAACGTGCTCCAAGTTCTGGACCGCTGTGCACACCGATTGTTGCGAATTTTTGTCCAATATAGGAACGTCAACACGTACCGTATTCTTGGCGTGAAGAACATCTGCCGTGATAACGCACTCGTCAGGTGTGCGTCTGGGATCATAACTGGCTATTGTCAGGAAACTGAACGACGGCCCCAGAGATGGTTGCCGTTTTGTACCGCTAAAGACCGTTGCCATCTTTAGCTTGCGATGATGCATTGAGCACCTGAATGAATAACGTTCATTTTAAAGACAATGAGGTCAGGTACTATACGAACGAGTACGGTGTGTGGCTTCTTTCTCGTGGATGTCTCACTTCAAGTGGAAGATGATAACGTGTCCTTGTGAAGAAGCTGCGGAGAGGTTTGGGCCAAGTAAAGGAGTTATCGCATTGATGACGATAAAGTGGATGTGGGATGATGACGATTCGTCGTCCGAGTCGTTGGTGTCCTCCTCCAGAACATTGTACACGTCGTCGACCTCGAACGCCTGGGACAATTGAAGTCATATGCTGAGATTAGCGATTTCAGAGCAAGTGTGGCGTTTCGACGGGCTGTGGTGTCGATCCATGTGGCTTTACTATAGCCTTGCGGTGCTTGAGCAGATAGTGGAGAACGACATTCAACGCCAAGGTCTTGTCGGGATTCAGTTGAAAATGCAAAAGAACGTCAGAGCGATGACTCACTTACAGATTTGCCCGAACCGGAACGTCACCCTGACCTCGTGGCCAGTGAGGTTCCCGTAGAGATGATCAAATATGGCGATATCGGAGGAGCCTGCTGCGCCTCCATCAAGACGCATCGCTGAAGTACAGGGCGCGCTGGAAGCTTCAGCAACTTCTTATACCAATGCATTCAAATTGTGCATTGTTAGAATTCGTTGAATGAAACCGTTGACGAATGTAAGCCTCGGTAGATCTCTTGAGTGTTGGAGAACAAAAAATCAGCAACAGTTCTTATACCGCTTTGTTCCAGCGCTGTGGTGAGATGCTTTGGTATTCGACCATCAGTCAGTGTGGCAAGACGCATGAATACACAATATAAATACTAGTATACACAGGCACTAAACTATGATCCATAAAATACGCGACTTGTCGGATGAGTGACTGATCAACGTGAAAAGTTCCTCTTGACGCACCGATCGGAGAAGAGCGCTGGAGCTACAAGACTCCATACATACAAAACCATAAACACCCAACCGGGCGCCACATTGCGACTTCGGACCGTCCAATGTACACATTATCTGGAGCGTCTGAAGCCGAGACTGGTTTCTTCGACATGACATTCCTAGTCGACTTGAAGGTGAGGTTGTATAACGTAACAAAAGAAAATACCAGTCAGTGAGTAGCATGGCCACCGTGACATACATAGCCTCGAGAGTTACGTTTTCAAGGCACGCCTCTTGGTGCCAGTGTGCAATCTGTCAACATCAGTGGCGTCGTCAATAGCCTTGAAGACATCTTCAAGTTTTTGCTGGTTATCTGAATACTTTGGTTTCTTTGACGTCGAAATCAAGCTTGTGGTAATATGGTATGGTCAAAGTGCTTGGGAAGTTCATTATCCTTGTCGTCCACTCGCTTCCGCTTCCGTATCAGACTTGGGGGAGCATGAAATGAGAGACTTGTTGGAGAGAAGGTAAAGGAACTCGGAGTAGGGTCCGAGGGCATACTAATGGAGATAAAGGTGCAGGCGCTTGGTAACCGGGAGAAGGGAATAGACAAGTGGTTTCTGGGCTTGTCAATAATCTCCTTTAAAGGAATTTTTTTACATTCGCACGGTTGAAATCCTGAACAACGGTGATAATCAAGGGCGAGTCAGACTATATATGAGTGTCATCCTCCTAAAAGACACGAATTTATAGTCTGGCTACGGGAGACTAGTCTAAACATAGCACTGCCAAGTTCCAACTGCTAGTGTGGGCCATCACTGACAAATTGAATATTGATCTGAATGCTCCAGCACTTGCGGTTCAGAATACACTAGTGCGCGAATTGTGGTCGAGAAGATAGAGTCGTTGATTTACATCAATAGCGATAAGTACCTATGTAGATCCAAGGCAGACACCTTCTTTGGTACGAACAAAGAACAATGTTTATTTAGAAGTTGATATAGCCGCAATCTTGCTTGTCTTGATTGCGCTACATTTTAAGTCTCTGTGTAACTTATTTAAACGCACTAAAGCAAGAAGTATTTACCCACCGTTTAACGTGGCTGCAGTTTCTTGATCAGAACAACAAAAGGTTCGACGCAACAGAGAGCGCACCATAAGAATCGTCACCACCCATGTGTCAAGAAACTTGCATAGTTCTTCCTTGTCCTGTGGAAAAGTATTGAGGTTCCTCTTGACGACCTTGTCATGTCGGGAACGCAAAAAGGAATTTGCAGATGTCTTGAAAGGTGTTTTGGACGACGTGTCCCAAGACGAATGTTCCAATATGGTTAAGATAGCTTTTTCCCTCGAGTGTTAGGTCGGAATCTTCAAAGAATATGATGTTCAATTTTACCAGCTAGAAATTGCCATGTCTTCGCCACATCATAGCACTGAATCATTTCATCAATTTCGTTTCAGCGATGAAAACCATAGCGAGTTCAGACCTCGTCTTTCACTGTCCCTCTTTCTATCTCCAAGTAGTGGAGAAGCTTTGGCTATCGGAGAGGTATCAAGAGGCTAGCAGTGCATTTATGGTTTTTGGGAAGCACATACCAGCTATAAGATACATAAGCTCCACATACTCAGACTGAAAGAACGGAGCTTACCTAGATAGAAGAATATCTGAGTGGTAAACTGAAAACATAACAATGAACCACTAACAAACTGTTATATGCTGCGCTCAACCGCGTGTTAGTGCATCAGAGAGATTGAATTACATTCTTCTGTAGGACGTGGTCTAGATG
>KN818374.1:3499-37881 GCA_000827485.1 Amanita muscaria Koide BX008
GTGCCGTAGCATCGTGTTTTGCTAAGTCATCTGTTTACGACTATTTATCCGCTTCTAGTCATGGCCATAGGGTTGCCGGCGTACTGCCTCCAACAAACTGTCTTATATATCAGAACAGTGGGATCAGGTAACACCTTGCGAAGCAAAGGTGTCCCTCCACCCTGGAATTACGTAATGTTCTGCCCCATCTGATCCTAACAATGACAAACATTTCGAGAATCAAGAGCATTTCAATATTCAATCGACATCGTTATCTCCCTCTGCAGCGGATAACATCACCAGACGAGTAAGCTGCCGAGGGCGTCGAACCGATGATCCCTGGGGATCAGGTTGCTTTGATGACTGCAAGACTTGAAGAGTTGGAGTCTTGGAGAACTTTCAAGTTCAATTTACAAAAGGAGTAAACAGAGGAATTGAGGAGTCAATATTCAATGGTCTACGTAGAGAAGGACTACGAAATATGTAACTTGATGTTCAATGCGACTATCACGTTTCACGGGTTCAAAACCGCCGCAAGGTGTACGCGTCGACGCAGGCGACCCTTTATGTAACAAGGTCATCGGGAATAAAGGTAGATTACCAAATTGGGTTTTTCCTGATGTCTTACGCATGCGGCTCCCATCGACAAAATGTCCCGTCTCTCTGGCGGGGATTTGTGACGTCCTCACAGAACTAAAGCACCACCAAGGGACGGTTAACCGTTCTCGTGCGGAACCTAGCAGCCATATCAACATCCTCGACTCTATTCGGGATATTCATGAAGTGAGTTTGACTCTTACCGCGACTATGCCGATGAGCTCTGACTAGGATTTAATATTGGTTCGGGGTAAAGGCGATGTGGGTGCAAAGATGGATAGCATGGAATTGGAACGGGAGAAGAGTATTACGATTCAAAGCGCTGCTACGTTTTGTTATTGGGAGGCGACATACCCCGACGGGACAAAACAGAAATACGCAATCAATATCATCGACACTACAGGTTCATCAAGCCGTTGCCTATTCTAAATAGTGCTGACCATGTTGCAGGACACGTCGATTTCACAATTGAAGTTGAGCGCGCTTTTAGGGTACTCGACGGCGCTATTCTGTTCCTTTGCGCTGTAGCTGGCGTACAAATGTGTGTCTCTTTGACTTGGTAGCCACCCTCCAGTCTAATGCATCAAAAGAGCCAGACGACGACTGTTGATCGACAAATGAGGCGGTACAATATCTTTCGTCAACAAGATGGACAGATTCGTCTCTGTTTTCTTGACGACATAATCAACTCGACCTATTTGTCCAGACCTGGTGCCAACCCATGGCGAATCATAAACCAAATACGGACCAAACTTCGGATGCCTGCCGCAGCGGTCCAAGTGCACAGCGGTATTGAAGACGAATTCAAAGGCGCTGTTGATCTTGTTCACTGGAGGGCGATCTACAACCAAGGTCCCAAAGGGTATGTCCTTAATATTCGCTTCGTGAGCCCATCTGACGCGCACCCAGCGCTGACATTGCAGTATCGGACGAAATTCCTGCTTCAGTTATGGATTTGGCAAAGGAGAAACGGACCGAGCTTATCGAGCAACTAGCAGAGGTCGACGAGGAAGTTGGTAAAATGTTTTTGCTAGATGAGACGCCCACCAATGGTCAAATCGCTGCTGTCATTCGCCGTGCAACTATCGGTTTCAATTTTTCTCCTGTATTCATTGGGTCTGCAGTCAAGAATACTGCTTGTTGGATGGTGTATCGCGTACCTCCCCAACCCCGCACGAGCAGAGGGTGTTGCCCGCGACATAAATCTGCCCTCAGGATCGCCACCGGGTCCCCTTTCCCCTGCGGCGGATGCTGGACTTGCCTTCAAACTAGAGGAATGGAGATATGGTTAATTACGGGTATATCAAGGCACACTAAAGAAAGTCGTCTTCCACGTTCGCAATGGCAGAAAGGTCAAGGCTCCCAGACTCGTTCGTATGCACAGCAATGAGATGGAGGTGAGTAAAAGCCGCGTCTCCTACTATCCCGAAGCTTATATGATATAGGATGTCGACTCTGTTGGTCTCGGAGAAATCTGTGCCATGTTCGGAGTCGAATGCGCGTCTGGTGATACGTTTACTGACGGCTCGACTATGGTGAGCCCTTGACCTCCTCTCGGTTTCCGTACTAACCTCCAGTAACTAGTCATCCATGTTTGTCCCGGAACCAGTCATCTCCCTGGCCATCAAAGCAAAAGGCGTCGAAACTCCCAACTTCTCACGAACTCTACAGCATTTCCAAAAAGAGGATCCTACTTTCAAAGTTCACAGGATCAGACAAGCGAGGAGGCGCGTCATTCCCTCTTTCTAGAACTGGACGATAGCTGACAGACACCAGACGATTATTTCCGGCAAGGGGGAGCTGCACCTTGAGATCGATGTGGAGCATATGAAGCATGAATACAATGTCGATTGTACCACCGGCAAGCCTCGTGTCAACTTCCGTGAGACAATAACCCAACGAGCCGAATTCAACCACACACAAGAAGCAGACGGGAGGTGCTGGACAGTACGCCAAGGTCGTTGGGCACATCGAACCCATGGAACCTGACCCAGAAACCGGCAAGGACGTTGGATTTGAGAATGTTGTAATGGATGGAAGTATACCCTCCAACTTTATTCCTGCAGTTGAAAAGGTTCGTGCCCTGGATTCCAAATTGATTGTGTTCCGATAATGTCTCGCAGGGGATTTTATGAAGCTCTTGAGAAAGGGAGTCTTTCAGGAAATCCCATCTCTGGTTGCCATTTGGTTCTCAAAGAAGGTGCCTTCCACGTTGTGGGCTCTTCATAGTTGGTTTTCCGAGTCGCAATCGGCGCGTTCTGGGAAGCTTATAAATCGGCAAGACCTGTCATCCTTGAGCGCTTGAGCCCATCATGACGGTGGAAGTCGTGGCTCCCGCCGAGTTCCAAAGTGCGTATCGTTCTGTACAGACTGGCGTACATCTGCCCACTACAGGTCAAGTCATTGGAAGCCTGAACACACGACATGGCACCATCATTGATAGTGAAGTTCGTGATGATGAGTTCACTGTGACAGCCGAAGTAGCGCTCAATGACACGTTTGGATACTCCAATCAACTTCGTGATTCCACCCAGGGCAAAGGTAAGGGCGGAAGTCGTCCAAGTGTAATCTTTGTGCTAAAGTCTGTCCACCATTTTCGCAGGTGAATTCAGTATGGAATACAAGGTCTGTAATTTGGTTATGATGCGCCACCTTTTTCTGACCTATTGCGATCTACAGAATCACCAACCTGTGCTGCCAGACATGCAAAAAGAATTGGAAGAGGCGTATCGCAAGACGTTACCCTCTGCCAAAAAGTAGACAAGAATACCATCGAATAGAATATGTTGATGCATAATTTACCATGTAACACGAAGGACAGTAAGTAGTCAACACCAGTTACAAGCGTCGCCATCACCTTGTCTGCTTTGCAGCGCATAACAGCGTCCAAGACTTCTTACATCTTACCCTGCTTTTCTACCGCCGGCGTAGTAATATATCGCTGTAGAGCCGACAGCGATTTGATGCAGATGGCAAGCTGGTCTTCCCAATTCATCAGCTCTATGAGAAAAGTCCTGCTATATCAATCATTGTAAATGGACTCCTCCGTCAAAGCGATGGGATGGGCGGCTATCTTCTTTACCTTTTCGCTTTTCTTACTGTTCCCTTTCCATCATGTTGTTCAACCCTTGACCTTCAGCCTTCCATTCCGATTTATCACGCTGATTAACTCTTCAATGCCCTTGTCTAAGCGTCTGGAGTCCTGGAGTCGATTATCAGAGATCTTAACGATATCAGATCCGACAGACAGTCCCAAGGGATAGAATAGTCACCCTCGTATAAAACGATCAGACCAGTATTATTAATTTCTTCCGTCTTTTCTGCTAAGGACTTTGGTTTAACCGCAGCTTAATGGACCTCTCCCAAGAGGAGGAACCGCTTCACGACTAGCGTCATTGTAGCTGGCACAGGCTGTGCAGCGACCTCGACAAGCCGGTCCCACATGCATGATCCACCCGTCTGTACCGATGTGCGCGCAGCTTCTGTCAATAAATATGTTATTTAAAATTGTTTTGCCGTGAGGTCGCTCTGCCTGCAGGAGAAGACACATGTGCGTTCATTCCGGTGCGTCCGAATTTTAATACTTAAAAGACATAGACCATCCTGAATCGTACACTTTTTGGTAATCAAAGAAAACATCATGATGGTTATCCTACGGGAGAAAGCTCCAATCCTGATACTTATTATTGCCAGCATGGTCATAGATTTGTGTAAGCTGATCAATCAGGTCAGTCCACCTTACTAGAAGAACAAAGAGAAGGATCAACATGCCTTTGAATCATCTGTGGTAAGATAGTATGCATCTGACCAGTCAAGACTACATTCGTATCGTGAATGAATGCGACACTTCAACAAGAAAGCTGACGACAAACCTGTACCTCTGGGTCTGACCTGTATTTGTTGCCTTTGGATTCCAGGTACGTGACTCGGTGGACAAGACGGTGATAGTATCGTGTCCGTATCGTATCCATGAGAAATATCGACGGATGCCACTGTCATCGAGGAAGAAGATATGGATCGTCGGTGCTGTTGTAACAGCATTCGAAACGAGTTCAACTCTGAACTGAACAGAAGTAAGAATTCAGGCTACGTAAGCAGAATTGATGTTGGGGAGGCTCACATAGGTAGCTTGAACTGAACTTGCGATGGGGATAAGATTAGACGGATGGACGTTAATATATGTATTGGACTTGTTATTGAAAAGTCGGTATTTTCCCTCTACTAAGCCATTGAGTATTTCTCTTGGGGTCTTTAAGGACGTTTCTAAACAGGCACGATTGGGACTGTGTTCTCAGTCTGAAGCTTAGGAGACTAACCGAGATTGAGGGATATGTTTCCAACGAAGGGAGAGACCGTGGAGTAGTCTTCTAGCTTCCTAGAGGACCCTTGGATTTGTAGAACAAAATCATAGTCCTTCGCCTGCGAAGCTTTCGCACGGTTCTTGACCGTTTCTACGGTATCAGTTCTTCGGACCCATATGACAGACTTTGTTGCTCCTTGTTCCACACATGAGATCTTGACCAGATCCGGGTCATCTGGGACACCATAATTTGGTTAAAACCTGATGACAAGACGATCAAAAACTGGACAAGACTTACGGATAAAAAGGACGTCGTTGTCCTTTAGTCCACAATCCTTTACGGTCTTCGAATTGTCAAGCTCCACACCAGCGTCAGAATTGAGCTTGAAGAGCCAAGACGGGGTGAGGTTTTGAAGATCATAATAGGACGCGACGTTAGTTTTGAGGTCCTGGATAGTTTGGTCCTTCTCAGCAGTGTACCCTTCAGAACCGCTTGGAACATATTGCGCTGTCTCGACCAACTTAAAGTAAAGTTTTACCTCCCCCATAATGCTGTTGCTGAATTGATCAGCTCTAATCGCGTTGAGTCCAAGGTGAGTTACCGTTCCACAGGATGATAGCAGGGAACTCGTTTCTAGGAGAGATTTGCTTATAGCTGGAGCTTATTTACCGCATGAATGTCAAACCAGTTTGTGCCTTGACAAGCTCAAGTTATGAGTCTCAAATTGTTTGATCGCATCCTGAAGAGATTCGTCCAGATAATCAATATCATGAGGTCCATACAACCTTTTTATTTTAGGGTAGCTTCTTGCAGTTCAAATTGAATTTAGATGATGGGGTTCCGGCACTTCCTGTCCTTTGATAGACATCCGTGGCTGAGAACACGTTTCTTTCAGACATTTGGAATGGATGTTACCTTGACAGCGCACGTGATGATGGACAACTGAATGATCAAGATAATCTGCAGTGATTCCGGTACCGCGATGGCATCTCAGACCGGCTAACCACTTCGAGCAACCCCGTTCTCAACTGTACAATATGATACATATCACGACAACATTGACGTGAGGCCACCTGACCTGACATTGGAATTGCCCAGTTCTCCGATAAGGACAGGAACAACTTCTCCCTCTCCAGGAGCTACCCAGTCGCATTCCGACATTGACACTTGTCCCCCTTTTGAGTTTTTACTTCGAGTCCAAGAACGATCGTAGAAATCAAGCTAAAAATCGAGAGGGTCGATGATCCCTTTGATGATCCATCCTTTATCATCGAAAAGGATAGGAAGGTTTGGGAGCTGAAGCAATCCATTTCATCATGGTGGAATATCGCCTATGAAGAGCAGCTTCTCGTGTACTATGAAGATATTCTTGAAGACCATAGGACCCTTGAGTCCTTACTTTTTGATTTGTTTGGATTGCCTATGGCATAGATGATAGAAAAATATGAATAGGATTTCACACCAGCCTTTATAGAGTGAACAAAATGCCTGAGAGTCCTGGCCTGCACAAACCTCCGTCCTCAGTAGGGGAAAGACAGCATACCACATGCGGAAGTGCATCAGGACGGTGAAGCTACGGCAATGTCACGGTTGTGCTAAACGTTAGAGCACGCCCATTGGCTTTGGCTATCGCTATCTCATCGCAAAGGAGATAGGTAGGAAATCTCATTCAATAGTCATTTATACATCCGCTTACGAACTACATATATACGGCGGAAACAAGAATTTTGTACAATTTCACTAGTCCAATTCAGAAACATCGTAGTAATTAGGTGAATTGCCAAATTTGCTTTGCACTCGAGCTTTTTGCTGTAAGCGTGAGCTGGAAGGTATTCAGGAAGATACTGTGCATAGCAAGCTGATTACGTACCGCAGAGTCGGAAGCACCGGGAGAGCCAAGATATCTGTCGGAATCATTCCTAGAACAAAAACATCAATCATGGTAACCATCGAGCAGTTGAGTGGTACAGACACGATGTAATAGGAATTAGCTTTGTCTGCTTGGGTAACCTTCCAAGTGTATGAAGTGGCTTCTCGTCCTACGATGGACCCTCCAGAATCGGCAGACAGGTATATATCCTTTCCATTGAGGCGACAATAAATTATGACACCACTACCTTGTGATTTCACTTGGAACTGGTCAAGCAATTCATCAGTGCTTGCTCAGGTCATGGAAAGACGTCGAGAGATCACCTTGTTAGCGCTCTGGGCAGGACAAGTCACGACGCTGTAAGCATTATTTTTCTTGATGATCTTGACATAGTACGGAACGGTGTCTGCATTTTTGAGCTTGTATTCGCCTGGACTTAGACCGGGAGAAACTTGATTTGGATCATTTTTGTCGCCGCTGTCTGAAGGTTCGACTGCATCCTCAGGCTCGATGAGCCATATTTGATTATGTGCAGCCTAAAATCAAGGCAATTAAACGGCTGCTTGAAGACGTCTGAGAATCATAAATAACTTACTTTCTTCGGTTTGAGAATAGCCTTTATCCCATCACTCAATTTAGCCTGTGTTATGAATCGTGCATAAAGAGATACGCACGGTATTATTGTCCAAAGCAAGAGAGAAGGTCTGGGAGGTAAGATTCCTTCCTACCCAAACATCACATTCTTGGGAGAAACTTTCTCCAAGTTAAACGGACGTCAGTTGATGCAACTTGCACTCACGAATAGGTAAAATCGCTAGTAGGCTCAATGATCCATATCTTGTTCTCTTCATTCGCGATGTTGTCATCGGCCAAGGCAGTCGGTTCCCAGTTGTATGAGCCTTTGTCGCGAACACAAAGGTACTTCTTTGAGTTCTGATTGAAAATAGTGCACTTTCCGTTTCCCAAGTCGGTGATCAACCACTAAATATATGTTAGCGCAGGCTCAGAGGGAAGAAGCTGAGACGTACGGTACGATGGTTTCCTTTTCGATCCTGCGTATCCAAGGTGAGTTTATCTGACGTTCCATCGAGCTGAAGCGCTTGCCCGTTCAGTGTTCGGATTCGGAAGTGCTGAGACTGGCCGGGTGGAAGTTCAGAAGGGGAGTCCTCGATGATTTCCCACTGATAGTTTTGCGTCTTTCTCTGTCGAAAAAGTCAGCACCAATTCGTCTTCAAACCAAATAAAATACCGACCGTCCTCGAGACATTATATTCGTTGGTTTCCGCTTTCATTTCCGCCTGTTTGTGCGGCAAGTAAATTAGACATCGACAAAGTATGGGAACGTCGAGGAAATCATACATGATCCCTGTCTTTCATGTAGAGCATGTAAGTGTCCTCATCTACGAGGCTGGTCAAATCGTTATTAATACGAACTGACATGAAAAGGAGTACCGGAGTATACGCACTAAGTCCTTTGGTCCTTCAAAGGGTCCGTTATGAGCTTCCAGATGGTTCGATCGCTGGAAGATGACGACGATGGCGAGTCGAAGACAATCTTGTTTGATGAGTTGACATAGAGCATAGAGTTCTGCTCGACGTCGTAAATTGTGTACGTGTGTTTCTTGGAATTTTCGGCGACAAATATCCACTATCCCATGAACAAGTCAAACATTAACACCCTGCAGATTCAGAGGCAAGGGATGCTTACGTGCTGTACAGGATCTTCCTTCTCTTGCCGCAATACGATAGTAGACTCTGAAGGCCGTTGCTCTAGGTATTCCCCGTAATCGACATTTCGAATGCGATACCTGATGCCTTCGCGAGGATATGTGAATATGCCCATGATAACCTCCGGTCGCTAGGCTTTCGGAAACTGAGCTTATTGAGTTGTATCAAGGAATCGCTTGACTCTGTTGGCCATTTTAATGTGCCAAACCAAAACCATGAGTCATAGTCATTTGGTTCACAACTGCCAAGTAAGATACGCAATCCATCAGATATTCTGATCCCCCAACTCCCTGACGCGCACGAAACGTTGAATTGCCGACCACCCAAAAGGAAATTCACCCCAAAATGTGGGCCTTGCCAGGCACGATGGCAGTCAGAAATAACGCAAGCTAAGTTCAAGGCTTGGTTTGCGTCGGAGATAGCGACTGATGAAAGGTTCGATCTGCCAGTGCTTATCATCGCAAAAAGGTAGTGATATATTTTTGGGATCGGAATCCATTACCTCCGATGATTAATAGCAAACTCATCATAATCGTGCAAGGGGTGGCCGCTATGGAATAAACATTATCACGTAAGAATTGGAACTACTGGCTACTAGTAGTTGGTTTTCCCCTCAGAACTACCGATGGGCATAAGAATAGGCAAAAGTCTTTGGAAGGCCTTCGCTGGGGGACGAGTGCTCTAGCCGACTCACATCGTTCCAACTTCCCAAATCACAGATACATGAGACCTAGCGCGCTGTCTAGTCGACCTCTAGCTTCCGGTCTGCCCATGAGCACTGACACAAGTAGACGCTATCATATAGGTTCAAAGCTCCATGTACGATATTAGGGTGCTAGAGGAAAGGCCTAGGTTCGGAGTCGCAACTACTCGAGTCCAACGTTCATAGCCGCCACACTCTGTCAGGGCCTCCTTCCAAAGTCTCGTCCTAACCCAGTTTGAATCTGTCATCATGGAGTGCAGCATCGCATGCGTCTGCTATGCGGCTGATGACGCCGAGGGCGGAGGTATAGTATGTTGGATGCGCATTCAGCATGTCGAAAGCAGGGTACGTGAGTTGAAAGTTCGTCCACAAGTAAAGGGACTGAGGAGGACGGGCCGTCTCGTAAAGAGTTGTTGACAACGTCGGTATGCTTATCGCGTGGGGATAGCTGCAACTCTTGACCAATAATCAAGTGTTTCTATTATAACGTGACAGATGGGAAGAGATAGTCAACTTGAATACATAATACAGGCCATACACGTCGGTCCGAGTCAATTACCCCACAGTTACATTCAAGCTCAAACAAGTATTGAAACTTGTTATAATCGAGATATTTGCAGCAGCGAAGGGAGTAGAAGTGTATAGCAGAGAGAGAGAGAGAGAGAGAGAGAGAGAAAGATAAAACGAATCGTTGCGGTGAAAGGATGTCAAGCTGCGACCGGATCCGCTAAACGGAAGGGAGTGGCCTTGGTCACATTGCACGGCAATCCTGAGTTCAATCTAATGCTTAATTCCATGCTTAGACAAACTTCGAAACTTCGAAGCTCTTGGCTAGCTTTTTAGAATCTCAAACGGCATTAGTGCGCAGGACTCGGTCTCAAAAACGATTTCCGACTCAGAGTCATCCTGAAGATGTCCCGGAAATACGTAGCACTGGTTCAATACACATCGTACGCGGATTTTTATCAAGATCTGAGAACGATGTTTCTAAATTTTGAGAATTTCTACACTGATTTAGAATCATCTCGGCCACGTAAACGCCATGGCTTCCTGTTTCCAAGAATGAATCGACTCACTACGAGGGCAGAGAAAGCATGACGGGTCATATGACAGGACAAGACACCTACATGGACTAGCTTTTTCGTCTGCGTTTCGATGGGGTAGGCCCTGAGTTTGCAGGCGCTGTGGTTGAAGATGTTTGCTTTGACACAAGCGTCTGCGCTGCACTCGCGAGAAAATCGTTTGTAGTATAACGCATCCACTGAGAAGTGGGAGGATCTTGGTCATAGATGGGAATGGTACCGTATGGAACGTCTGGTTTCAACAACCATATCCTCATATACGTATCGAAATTGTTGAAATCAAGACGAGAAATGATATCCCGGCTGTTTTGTCCAGGGGGTAAGGCATACTCTACCTGGTTTTCATCACGAAGGCTTGTGTACTGAGTGTCGTCAGGGTTGAAGAGGAAAGACCCAAAGCCTTGCAATGTATTGGTCGGGAACTTGTTCGTCAAGTATACGTCCACTGGCGTATTCGGTGGGGGTGGCCGATTTCGACCCGGGATGCATGCTTCGACGATAGCGATGTAGATACCGAGTATAGTTGTGACATGTGGATTTGGAGACCCTTCAGAAGGTGACGCAGATATCTAAAAAAGGTACCTTTATTTCGGCAGTTTTTTTGCAACATACAGCCGATTCCTACCACGTATTTTTTCGCCCTCACGCTACAATCCGTCAGACGCAATGAAACTAGAAACGACATATGAACTCACAAGTAAAAGAATCTCACGGCATTTTTGAGAACTCCGTCAGAAATCTTGATTTTGGCGTCGCTCATGCGGTTGTCTCGTGCAGTCAAGTAGTTGTTGTGGCCACTTCCATGATGAGAAATCTTTGCTTACATTGTTCAAAGGCAAAGATAGAAAAGAATCATTTTACCAACCTTCATGATGGTGTACTCTCCAGGATCAATCTTGGAAGCAACCACAGCATCACCCAGCATGAGTACTTTCGCACCTTGAAGAACTAGACTTAACGAGAACCTGGGCAGACAGTTCCGACTATACATGACTCACCAGGACGGGCAGACATCGTGTCAGTTGCAACGAAGGCGATGGACGATCTGTTCTTGATTGAAGAGTCCAAAGTGCTAGAGGTAGTCGCAGCGGTAATATGAGAACCTCCCCTCGAATTCAAGGTAGCTGGTTTATCAGCAGGCCTGTCTCACGTGAACAATGTCATAACGCAGAGATAATAACAACGTACCTTTCGTTCTCACGCTTAGACGTCGTGACCAGTGCATCGATGAGGCGGGGGTCGGTGAGTTCTCCTTCATAAGTGGGCCCTATGATCTTGAAAACAAACTGACCCTTCACAACCGGGTTGAAGCGCCCACGGCTCCCAGCGAAGACCACATTGATATTGGGTTTGAGCTTGTCATTAGGGCCGAGCTTGTGAGTCACGAACTCCTGGCTGAACTTTATTTGCGTAGGAAATTTACTGTTGTATCTGCTAAGCAGGGAATCGAACCAGCCAACTTCGGGAGATCCCGACTAGATAGCAATTAGTTGAGAAGGCTTCTGATATGAACTCAAAACTGACTGTGTTCAGCCAACCCAGGTCGTTGAGCTGCCTGTTGGTGGGTTTCTTGAAGTGAGATTAGAATATCATGGAAGAGGAGATGCCTAGAGGTATATACCAAATTCCAGATGCATTGCTCCATCAAGTTGTTTTGACTATGAAACAGTGCGATAAGTCTAGGCAAGGATTAAACATGTTGTCTTACCTGTTATACCAGATGTTTCTGATAGGATGTTCAGATTTGTTCATCAAGTCCAGTCCGGTTTGCCAATTGCCATTGGGACGATTGGCATCCTGAAGCCTTCCAGCAGCTCATAAAATTTGTCATACTTATAAGGCAAAAGAAAGCCTTACAAAAACCTAAAAAGATCGGCAATCCCTAGCAGAATTCGAAGTTGATGAAAGTGTAGCATCGCGACGATCGAACGACGTACCGTTCTTATGGTCCTCATCGTCGTGAGTAATGACAACAGTATCGATGAATTTAAGTTGATGAGGTCCAGCCCGATTGGATAGATCCGTGAGGAGCCGGAAGAGGTTTTCAGTAGTCCTATAAACATTGACATTGGGTGGAATATCGCGTGTATAGGACTGCCCAGGTCCGCCATCAACAAGCATGAACTAAAATTTTGTAGTCATAAGTTGAGGAAAGATTTGAGCCTCAGAAGCAGATCATACCCCGCTATTGTATTCGAAAACGAAGCAGTCGCCATGAATGGCTTGGACCTGTTGTCAAACTCAATTGTCAGAAGTCCAACTGAGGTTAATACCGACTTACTACATGCAAGAACCCATAGGGTAGGGACATTGCAGTTGGATGGTGGGCTCATGGAAACTCTGCTTTTATAGCGATCTTCAAGCGCCGAAAGGGCTAGGAGGGTCGATACATCCGTGACGTGGGATAGTCAGAACGGAGCGAAGGAAGGAAAGCAGCTGCAAGGTCAGCAGATGCACCATGACTAGATGGATATAGCTTGAACGTACCAGTAGTCAAAATAAGAATATCTCCGGGTATGAATCTATGCCACTGCAGGCTGCAGCACCAGGAAAAACCCAGAAACTGATGTCGATACCCAAGAAACCAAACCAAACCGAGTAAGGAAATCGTGATCAGTGATAAGGGGATAAGGACTTCCAGGATGACTGTCTTCGCAGATAAGGCTTTGAGGTTGAAAGAGGGTATGTGCAAGGTCATATTCATCCATGAGAATCCCATGTCCGTTCCCAAAATAGGCATCTTTTCCCCTTGGGAACTAGTTCGACAAATTTCTCAACCAGCCCCTCTGCGATTGCTATCCCTCTAGAAAACGATGAATTACACCTTCTGAAGGATACAAAGATCATATTCGATCGGCGTTGGTCCTGTAACAAACCTGTTCGAACTCTTTTAATCGAAGTTTCCGATTGAACATCCTGTCTTTTTTGTATTAGATCCCTTGTTCCTAGACTCGACAGAAAGGTGGGCTTTTCCCAGCACTGTCCGGCTTTGATTAATCTCCGTGGGTCAGCAGACGCCAGGATACTTTCTGCAAGATTGCTTCTCCGATGATCGACCATAAATTACTAGTACTACAACATGGAAGAGATACAGAGTTACCTTGAAGCACTCGGAATAGGTCTTTCCTGTTCAATATGGTACGCTTTGATTTCTTTCTTTTCTCAAGCCTTACAAAGCTTATGCATAGGGCAACCCGGATTTCATCGATCTTCTGACTTACCTTGAGCAATGTCGCTGTATCACCCAACAGGAATATAACGGACTCAAGAATGAAATCATTAGGGATTATGGACTCAATCTTCCCAATATGATAGCCCTTTTCGCAGGGGCGAATTGGACGCGAACTTTTGTTTTGTCTTTACCCCTCAGTCTCGAAGAGCATTCTTCCTCATCAAATGTGGAATTCACAGATTTTATCGTCACAGACTTTGGCTGGTCTCGGTTTGTTGGTTTTGTCGATATCTTATCCTATGCTAACATTACACTGACAGCGACCAAGGCCTGAAGGGATGGCAGGCAATCAAGTCTATCTACTTTAAGGTCTCCGCGCCGCGCCCAGGCGCGACGTTCACTTGGATATTTCCTTTCAGAACTGCCTCTCCTTCTCAAGCGTCGAACTCGTATCAGCTTACACATGATCGTAGCCTTGAAGTCTCAATCGAATGGCCTGCATACTCTCAGAGGTCGGTGCAAGGGAGTTATCAAGGTATACTCCAAGCTGGAGAGTACACGCACCATGTAAGTCATCGGTTCACGCAAGCTTCTTGCTGTTAAACACAGTACGAGTAGATTGTTGGAAATTTTTTGATGGCGTATGAAGGCGCACCACAGTACAGCATGACCTTTTCAGACGAGTCCTACCAAGTTGGAACTTACGCCGCCCCTATAACTATTGCATTGGATCTCTTCAATGTGGCTGACTTCCCATATTCTGAGCAAATTCAGCGGATCGTTATCCCTGGTTAGTTGTGTTCTAATCACGTTGAAAAATCTTGACATACAGCCTTACTTTTGACCAGGGCTCAAGAACACATTGAAGGACTTTGAAACAACATTACCGTTGAAAAGCGTCGGTTTTGTTCTAGAGAAAACGCTATCAGAAGTTCTGCTGAAGGAGATCTCGGGGACTCTTCCGCTAACAAGTAGCCCTGGCTCGGACTGGTGGCCGTTCAAGAAAACTTCTTTTTCTATCGACAGCCTGCGCGTCATACTGAAGGGCTTCGGCGCTCCTGTCTCCCAAGCGGTAGGCCTATGGCTGTTGTCGAACTAGTGAAGTACTAAAATTTTCGCTTTGTTCCCAGCTCGTGGTTCAACTGAATGGTAATATAAAAGAGTTCCAGCCAGGCGTCCCATTTCGATTGTCAGCAAGCTTTTCAGGTCAAGGCACGGTATTCGAAATTGCCGTTTTTCCTGACTTCGACCGAGGTAAACTGTCAATCCAGCAAATCCTCGATGTTTCCAATATGTCATCTATCCTCGACGTCAGCAGGGCATTCCCTTCCCTCTCTGACATATCTAATGCGTTCTCCGTCTCCAATGCCAGTATTGGTTGGGGAAATAAGGGGATCAACTCCTTGCGACTTGGAATGGATATCGAGGAATGGAACATTCTGCCTGAGAAATTTAAGATTACTGACCTTTCATTTGACATTTGCGCGACGTTCCCTGTGGAGTCAAAGCGGTTTTCCCTTTGGGGTTCAGGCATTGTGCAAATCAGCGGTGTTGACCTACAAGTGCTCTTCGATATTGAGCTGGACCATGTCGCTTTTCAGTTGGTGATGGTGGAAAACCCTCTCACTTTGAAATCAATGTTTGGCCATTTCCTGGGAGAGACTGATACGTTGTTGCTTCACGAATTGGTCTCTGTTCTAGAAGAGACTGGGATTGAAAGTGTGATTGTCGAAGGGTCACATGATAGTAGCAGCAATGGCTGGTCGCTTTCTCGCTTTGCTCTCTCAGCCAGCATCAGAACGCAACTCAATATTTCTGGTGCGTTCCTCATTGCACCCATCTCTCAAAGCGATTCACACTGTCTCTCTTAGACAAATTTAGGTTATTATCGCCCAGGTTTGCCGTAGATGTCGCTTTCCCATTCACAACGGTAAACATGATTCCCAACTTTCGTGTTCAAGTCACTGAGTTCAAACGTTCAAAATTGATCATGTTTGCAGGCCAAAAGAACAATCAACGCCAGCTTTAGTGCGACCACTGAGCTAGCAGGGTCACACTGTGACACTTTGGTCAGTTGGGCCGGAGACAGATCCAGCCTCACCGTGGCATTTGAGCCGAGCGTGGAACCTTTGTTATTAGGGGCGTTAATATCTTTATTTATACCAGGCAAGTCAGCTATCCACTGTTCAGTTCTTTGCTCATTCCTGGTTAGAGGAAACATCATCATTATCGTTTCCGCCTTCTCTCTCATTTCTGACAGGGATCGGGCTGGCAGATGCGAAACTTATCTTCAGCTCATCAACGAATGGCTTTAGGCTGAACGAGATATCAGCCACAATCGTCTCATCCACATCACTGCAACTCTGGGCTGGGTTGCACTTGAATAACCTCAAACTTTTCTTCAAGTATTCAAATCTATCGGGAAGGACGGACAAGTCCATTACACTCAGCGCCACCTTGTCATTTGCCCAAGCCAACTTGAATTTCATGATTTCTTATGGTGGTCCAGATTCTAGCGTGATAGCGTCTCAACCAGCTCTGCTTTCAGACCGCCCCACTAAAGTAACTACGAGCAAAAACGAGACTTGGATCGCAACAGCCACTTATGCTGAGACAATCTCCGTTCTTGAGATAATGTCTGGCGTTTCCGGCATCGACATGGGCGAAGAGCTATCTTCCGTTGGATTATCTGCATTGCGCCAGGTGATAAACATCAGTTTGTCTAATTTAGCATTGGTCCTCACTCGCAAGCCGGACGAAACCTCGTTCACCTTCGACGCTCATGTCAAATATATCTTTTTCGACGGTCCAGTGCATCTCGCATGCTCCAAATCGACATCCTGGACATACTCCTTCACGTTTGGCCTTTCATCCGATAATTTCTTGTCAAGCCTTGGAATTCAGGGGATCTCATTAACCAATTCAACCATTTCCCTCAGCAACGCACCTGTAACCGGCTCCCTTCTCGTCAACACGGTGTCAACTAGTGGCCTGAATGTCACATTTGCTGGGACGTTGATCTTCACTGATTCATTAGCGGGCTTGGCGAAAGTGACGGGAAATCCGAGCCTGCATATCAGCGGCTCTGTGAGCGACAGCGCCTTCACGTTAGCTGCCTCGACGTCCGACATATCTCTCTTCAATGGCATGAATCTAGCGGGAAACCTTTTCATTTCTTATTCCATCAGTTCCAAACAACTTGTGGCCGCTATTGAAGGCAATATACTTTTCTTTTCCTGTAGTCTCTTTGCTTAATCATTAACAGGGCGTATCAGCAATATCTACTTCACAGGAATTTCGACGGAGAGATTCTCAACCACCTTCTCCCTCTTCGTCAAACTTCCAAATCCGGAACTCGGCCTCCAGTTCACAGTGGACAGATTGGAGAACGCATTTAGCATTAAGGATCTATCATTCAGGGACATCCTTTTCCGTGTCGCCTTCCAAGAATTCCCAGTACCTTCAGAGGTAGCCATTGCCGGGAGATTGCGGTTCAAAGTCGACGGCCAATTATTTTCCGGAAGGCATGTACACATCTGATCTAGCCAGTCCTGGGTTGACATTAACCCATCCAGCATCGCAATATATTATAGTGAAGTCGATTTGTCGCATTGCGGTACCATGGGGAAATTTGAGACGTAAGACGCTCTTCGTGATTACGACCAAGTTACTTACCTCCGTATAAACAGTTTTCCTTCTTTTAACCAAGCTCTCAAAGGATTCGATTCTGCTGGTAGAGTTGGACCCAAGGCGGTGAATGGCACGTTCGCCGACCTCGAGTTCTCTCGCGCATTGCAAGAAGTCCGCGTTGGGGAAATTGTTATTCCACAAGGATTCGTCCTCAAAGGGTCTTTGAATTTGCCTTCAGTCCATTTCGAGGCTTCATTTGACATCGAGATTTCTCCGTCACGCATACATGTTGATGGCCATATAAAGAATGCCATTACTGTCACCATTGATAATACTCGCCTTTTCGCCCTTACGCATGCTTCTGATTCAAACCGCGGCCCATCCTTAGATCTGACAATAGAGCGCGACACCCCTCCAAACTGCTACTTCTCTGGGGAGATTTATCTTCTAGGGCTTTCTGCCGCAGCCCAATTCGAGTTGTCTGATGATGGTATGCAGTTCCACGAGACGATTTCCGCTTGGCTAGCTGGAGTCAAAATTGACTTTGTGATCAATACTGCGATCTATCTTGACTTTTCTGCTTCTTGTACTCTCGACCTCTCCCTTCCTCCCTTCAAGATTGGCAAGGTCGATATTCCGCACATCAAAGTTGTCAAGTTTGCTGCGTCATTGGCTACCCAGGTTCATTGGACACCCATCACTTGGGAATTGGTAGTCAGCGGCAAAATGAGCCTTGTCGATTGGGATATGGGTCAGGCAGGGCCATTCACCTTGGGCCCCGATCTTTCAGACTTCACTAAGATAACCAATTATCTTGTGGACCACGTTAAAGATCGTTTCAATTCCCTGTTCAAGGACAAAGTTGCAGAGATACTAGCAGAGGGACTAAAGGAGGTCGTAAACGAGCTCAAAAACGTCGGGCTTGCAGCCGAGAAAACGACGGAGTTGCTCGTGAAGGAATTTGACTGTGACCTTAAAGAAGTAATCAAGCAAGTGGGGGAGATATTCGAATTAGAAAAGGAAGAAATGGCGAAGATTATGAAGGATCTTGGGACAACGGCGGAGAAGGTCGCAAGGTCAGGACGTCATTTGTATGCAAATGGGCAACTCCCTAATGACCTTTCTAGAATATTGAAAGACGCATACTCTGTGACTGCGAATAGCTTGGCTCAGATCCTCAAACAGGCCGGATATGCCGTGGACGATGTTGGAAGGTCAGTAGACATCCCAAAGAACGAAGGGATATTATTGACCTTGATTTCTAGGACATTGAAAGATGTTTATGGCATAGCCTCAAACGAGATCGCTCAAATCCTTAAGCAGGCTGGATACACTGTTGACGATGTTGGAAGGTCAGTCGATTATTTATATTCAATGGTCAGCCGGACATTAACCATGATCGCTAGAGTATTACGGGATGTGTATGGTGTCACCTCGACCGAGATCGCTTCTATCCTGAAACAGGCTGGATACACCGTCGACGATATCGGAAGGTCAGGCGGAGATTACTCTTAAGGATAAAAGCGGTATCCTAACCATGCATGGTTCCAGGGCATTGAAAGATGTTTATGGCGTGATCTCGACCGAGATCGCTTCGTTCTTGCAACGGGCTGGATATACTGTCCAGGATATCGGAAGGTCCGGTGATTGTTCGTATGATTATGAGAGTGTCCTAACGATTTTTTCTAGGGTATTGGAAGGAGTTTATGGTGAGACTGCCAACACTGTTGCTTCTATCCTTAAAGGTGCTGGCTATACCGTCGATGATGTCGGAAGGTGAGCAGATTACCTGTGAAAAGTTAATATTAACCATGATTTTCAGGGTATTGAAAGATGTATTCCACGAGACCTCAAATGAGATTGCTACTATCCTCAAAGGGGCCGGATATGCTATCGACGACATTGCGAGGTTAGGATATATCTTCTTGCTGGATTTGCATGAACGCAACTCACACTTCATCAACTAGAACATTGGAAAATGTGTTCAATATGACTGGTGGGGACGCCGCACGAGTCCTAAAAGATATTGGTTACGCTATGCAAGACGTGGACAGGTAAATGCCATCGAATTTAATCATATACGCAGGTTGCAACTGACTTAATGACTGCAGGGCCATAAGCGATGTTTTTGGTGCGATAGGTGGCGCTGTGGGCGATGCCGCCGACGCAGTAGGTGACGCACTGGGCGATGCTGCCGACGCAGTAGGCGGCGCACTTGGCAGCATATTTGGCTAACTTCAGAAAGGATTACCACTTCTCGTTGACACACCAGGAAATCAGCTCATTCTGACAATCTGCTAGAAATGTGTTGTAAATACTGAAGAATCGTGATTGACACATTGCTTCCTATTCATCGTCCCTCTCATCCAAATCTGACATCTCGCGCTCCGTGCCTTTCTTGCCCATCTTGACCTTGGTAGCCCTTTCCATTCTTTCGTGAGATACAGAGGGAAGAACGATTTGACAAACAAACATCAAAAATTGTCCAATTAGCTCCAGGTCGAATTTCTATCTGAACAGAAGAACAGAACCACCCTCCGCTACTGTGGACACCTTCTCATTGACAATGCATCTCATCAACATAACAAACCCCCACAAGCGCATTCCAAACAAGGTGCATCGTGTTGGAGCTAGTTCCCCACTATGTTCGATGCAACTGATCGTAACGTTCAACAAGATCGTGTTTGGGCCTGCAGATCGGGACGTCGTTGTCCCATTGATGATGTAGCTTGAGGTGCTGAAGCAGCTGCTCGAGGAGTAGTGAGATTGGCAAGAAGAACAGTTCAAGGCAAATAAAGACCTAACAATCCCATCAACGTGGAAGCGGGACGTGCAATTACAGGAGGGCAGAGGATGAGTGGTATGTCTTTCTTGGCGACGATGAGTCCCATTGCTGGATGGCTTTAAAGGAGCTGTAGGAGGTGATAGGGCGCGTTTGAGGCAAGGCAATCTTTTTTATATCCCTAGGGCTTGAGTTAGGACTGAAAAAGAAAAGAATGTACCGACGCTGTGGCCGCGCCAGTAAGCGTAGCTGATCCCTGAGCTTGTTCAGGCTGATCTTGAACAAAGGCGGAGGTCCCGGTCACTGCAGGCAGTGACGTCCACGGTAGTTGTGAAACCATCAACTGCGGATTATACGCATGAGCCAGAGGTACTTGGACATGAGACTGTTGTGGGTGTCGAGTCACGTCCCAAACTGCTGGATAATCTGGCTGAGCCGGTTGAGGCAGTGGTTGTCCTGGTGGCAAAGGTGGCTGCTGAGGGGTGGGAGTTGGTTGAGGAACAGATGTATTCTTGTTCATTTTGTAAGTCTGTTCGCGACAATCAACAGCTAGATCAGAGAGAAAGAGAGAGAAAACAAACCTAGCCAAGAGTACCGTAATGCTAGCAGAGATAGAGACGGTTTGCCGCAGTTGAGGGTATACATTTGCAAAGTTTGCGCTATGTGGGAACTTGAGTATGTGATCTCTCCTGATGCTGTATAGACAATGATCTCGAAATGGACGAGTTCATCTCCAGGTCGCTGTGATTCCGTTAATTGGGCGCTTTGCACAAAAGAAGCCATCTATGACACTAGGCAGTAAGAGGGGGGGAAATGTAATAAGTGATGAATATAATCCGGCAGAACTTGAAGGACACGCCCGTCATGACCTTGATATTGAAGGTACTCGTGTATTATATGAGTAGTGAGCACGGTTAGGCTATATCCCATGTTTCCATTTCTTTTACAACACCCTCCATAGTTGGCCGGCGCTTCCAAATCCTTCGCGCGACATTGTTTGATAAGTTCCTTTGCATTTCTAACCAGAGTGTTGAAAGGATCCTCATATTGACCTTCAAAACACACCTATCGATGATTAACACAAGGCGAAAATAGAAAGACAGAATATGACATACTTCCGATTGCCCACGAAATCCGTCACCACTAAACCTTGCTTGCCAGCAAGGTAAAATAATTAATGTGCTCGGATTTCCGTTGGCAAGTGAGTAAAGTTGTCTCCAAACAGTTCAAGAAGTGACCATCGAATGGCAAGGTCAGCGCTGCCATACTTCCCAGAGGGCACAGGAGACGATCCAGAATTGAACCTGTCCATAACAAGATCCAAAGGTTCCGCTGCACCGCTCAAATGGAGGACCTTGGCAATTGCTGCGTGAATTGCCAAAAACTGGGCATTTGGGAGCGGGATATCGTTCGCTGATTGATTTGTGAATCGTACTTGCTCAAGGCCCCCAGTTACCCAGGTTCCCAATGGCCCATCCTCTGAGAGCCACTTTATGTTGTACACATCGGGTTGATCCTATCGGAGTGAGCTAGTACAAAACATTGAATTAAGGGAGTACAGACCGTTGCTTCAAAGTACCATTCAAAGTCGTCAAATCCATCATGCATTTCGGTTTGTAACAGTATTCCATTACTAGGCGAATCTATGATATTTTCAAGATCCCGAATCGTGTCTTCCGAAAGATCGGCGTAATGCCGGAGGATGTCCCAAGTCGCCGGCAAGGAGATATGCTAAAGAGGCTCTGCATAGTACGGAATAAGAATATGATGGAATGGGTACTGACCAATCCTGCGTTTGACTTGTCCGCTTTAGCGATCGATCTTCGAATAATGTGGGCGCCAATGGTCTTAATCCTGCCAAGATTGACTATGACAGCACATTTGTTTGCTTGACGTTCTTTGAGCTGTTTTGGACGTAAAAAATCAAACTTTAGTTCAAACAAAAAACATACGAGGCGGAGGAAATGTTCATCTCTCCTTTCCTTCACAACGGTGATCGATGCTTCTGTCTCAGGCAACGTGATGACTGAATGTGGGGAGGCACAGGGCGATTTGCTCTTATAGGCACTCTTAACTGCCGGTAAACGATGAGCGAGGAAGTAGGAGAAGCTCTAGACGTACATGGCCATAATAGAAAATGCACCCAGTCGGATGCCAACCTAACCCATTGTTCCTGACCTTGGCAACAAATTACCGCACACGCGACATAACGTTTGCCTCGTTCGGTAGGGGCGTTGTTTAGCATCTCTCTAAGGACCCTAAGCGAGTCGATCTCAGTTCCAACTCTACGATTCTCCACAGGAACATTTTCAAAAACATCGAGCCGGGCGTTTGCTTCCGCAACGTGTCCTACGGTTGGGGTTGCGTCGTTCATGAGAACCAAAACGGTCTTAAGGAAATCGTCGCTCAGTTGTGATAAGGAACTGAGCGGTCTAGTCAAGTCGTAGTACATGGTAAGGGGACGCATGCATCGGCTCTTTTTGGGGTGCCGCAATCTTCGAGTCTTAAGTGACGCGCTTAGTAAGTGCACAGCCACCATAGATGTGTCCGACTCGGATTCACTCCGCAACGATGATCGTCGACAATTGCGCTTGTTCTTCTCTACGACAAGCCCAGAATGACTTTGAGGCATTACATGTAGGCTAGTGCATATTCATATCATAATCTGAATCATAGTCCTGATCATCCCGGTGTTCACCAAGTACTGGCAACTGTGACTGCTCCGAAGATTCCGTCGTTCCTCCATTAGAATTCCCGGACTTATTATCAGCGCTGTTGCGGGAAATAGATGCTAGAAGGGCTGCCAACTTTACAGCCTTTACTTTGAGTCGAGCTTTGATTGGTATTTGCTTGTCCCATTGTCGATGTGCATCCAACTGCTCGTCTAGCTGAGCATTTGTCATTCCCGCAATGACATCCAAGTCAAAGATAAGTTGAGTAGCAGCAATTTTCTCTGCTTTCTCCTGTTCACGTTGTCGCTTTTCATTAGCTTTTGCCTTCTTGACAGAAATTGCTAGTTCATCTGCCTCCATTTGCTCCTTCTCACGCTGACGCTCTGTTTGACTCTCATCCAATTTGCGTGAATAAGTGATGAATATAAGTAATCCGATCGATCATACGACACGACACGCCCGTCATCGCAACCCAAATGTAGACCTTGATATTGAAGATACTCGTGTATTATATGAGTAGTGAGCACGGTTAGGCTATATCCCATGTTTCCATTTCTTCTACAACACCCTCCATAGTTGGCCGGCGCTTCAGATCCTTCGCGCGACATCGTTTGATGAGTTCCTTTGCATTTCTAACCAGAGTGTTGAAAGGATCCTCATATTGACCTTCAAAGCACACCTATCGATGATTAACACAAAGCGAATGTAGAAAGACAGAATATGACATACCTCGTCAAAGAGTTTCCCAAAAGCGGATATGTTAGATTCATACGTGAAGTCGGCCCAAGTAACAGAATCCTCATGACCATAAATCAAAGCCTCTCTGACCCACCATGCAAACAAACCCTTAAACCGAACCTTTGCATGGAGATTCGAGTCCAAAGCGAAGTGTTTCTGGTAAAGAAACGGGTAAGGTACAACACTCATCAAAAAGGCGATGAAGCCCTACTAATTGGATATTCGTGGAGCACAGTCCGATGTCCATGGAATGGATGTATCGGATGGTTCTCGCTACCTTGAGCATCTACAACAAATCCATGAACAAGATTTCTCAGGTGGTCGTTACAACTTACTGCTCGGATTTTTGTAACCAAAAATGGGTTGGATCGCCCTGGCCATCCACGGAAAGTCTCATTCCGTTCATTTACGTTGCCACCGACAAACCTAAGGTAGTATTCCCTTAATAACGGGACAGTGTAATTATGGTCCAGGATCCTGCCAATAAGCGCAGTCTGGCACCCGGACTATTTTGCGCATGAACAATGTCAAACGATGCACAAAGTATGCGTAGACTCGCCTCGAGAGCGCGTGGCATGAATCGTGAAGGCCCATCACTATGGTATTGGTGATTGGGTCCGTTCCAAAAGTAGGACCACGGGATAACTGGTACCCTTGCAAAAATTTCTGATGCCAGGTAAGCAGCCTTGCATCTTGCATCTGGACCGAACAGGTCGAGGAAGGACTCGTTGTTAGTCAGCTAGGTCAAAGGATGAGCTCCCGCGTTGAAAGTTCGCTTAACGACATACCAAATCAATAAAGTCAATCAGATTTTGGGCATCTGAGACAGACCGCACTCTTGCCGCAGTCTCAGCACAATCAAACGAAAGTAAGGAGGACATGTAGTCAAGTATTGCCGCATTGACTGCCAACTAAGTGCTTGTCAGATATTTTAACTATGCGACACCTTTATCACGTACCACCGAGTTTTTTCCCCGAAGACATGAGAGCAAAACAGAAAGACAGCCATCCAAGTCGTTTTCAGGAATGTTTTCCCTTGCTTTCGTCACCGGGGCAGGGTTCCGCTCTGTAACAGTTCCGTTTCTAGCTGACTCCGGCGCCTGAATAGTAGCGATGTTGCGGGAATTTCTCTGCAAGACCACTAGTTGCAGCAGAAGATCGCGCATGATCTGAGCGACACGGCATGGCGGGGGCTTTGAAGTGTTCAGAAGTTTATTCTGAAGATCTAGTAAAGGGTTTAATGCCCCTTGCCAATCTTCGATAGGCAACACAATCTTCGGCGGATAATCCTTCACAATGTATCTGAATTCGGGACTAGAACGACATGTCGCATGGCTGGAATTCCGTGCTTATTATTAACAGTATTCCTGTCACTATGGAACAGACTTACCAATCAGGGCGTTCAATCGCCATAGAGACATGTCGAACAACGGAATCTACAATCAGCTCCAAGTATCGCTTGTGTCCGCCTTGTTCGCTGACATGGTATTGGCCGGAACGAGATGAATCTTGCAAGAAATCGAGAAAGGATTTGTGATAAACGTCAATGAAAGGTTCAAATTTGAGCAACGAACGCATTTTCTTTAGCTTGATATGTAGCTCTTTCTCAGAGACGTTCATGAGCCTTGCATCGTCTTCGTGGAGATCATCCCAATCGATGGGGCTGCGGCCAACCAATAAAGCAAGAAAAGTCTTCAAGAAGTCCTGGTCTGGTTGCCGTTTCAAAATTTCCAAGTATAATTCATCCAATAATGCAAATGGCGATATCTTCCCGCGTGACTTCAACTTCCGAACAATATTAAGCTGAGTCACAGCACTATGATCCTCGTCGCCGATGTATCTGATGAGGGTGGATGCCAATATAAAGTTTCCGGACGATTTGAACACGATCTCCTCGATTATCTCTTGACCCGGCCATGATGGGTCGAGACCCTGCTTGGACGCGATGTCGGAGAATTGGTCTGTAAGGTACTTCTCGATATCGCGATTTGCATCTTCGAGTGTAGCCAGATCGATGCACAGAGTGAAATCCTTGAAGTGATTGAGAGTCTCTTCTATCAGCGCCTCTGGCCTACTGCAAATAATAAAACGCAACGGGACATGGTGTTCCTTAACTGCGTTCCCGATAACAGAGAGGAACCTCCGCTGGAGCTGTTCACTAGAACATTCATCAACGCCATCGATGATGATAACCGGAGCTAGTTGCGGCATTTGAGAGGCAATAGTATTCATTGGATGAGCCACAAGCTGTTCAAATTGCGTTTCGACATCTTTCCTTGGAAGGTGAGGAGTTTTGTCGAGCACATCAACGATGAAATCCTTGACAGCTGGGATGGAAAACGCAAGTTGCCATGCTATTGTCGTAAATAAGCGGTTTCCATTATTACGTCCGTGGTCAGATCGATGGAAGAAGTAGGTGGCAGCTACTTCCCCCTGTTTATATGCATGAGCAATCGTCTGTGCTATCGCCGACTTTCCGGCTCCAGCGGGACCATGAAGCCAGAAAATACGGTCGGTTGAATTGGGATTGTCAATCCAATGTCGCAACTGCTTCAGAACATTTTCTCGCGTTCCAGGATGACAACGACGGTAAGGGTCTTGCTCAGCAGAGTCGTGAAGGGCGGCGAACGAGACAAATTCTTTCAATTCCTCTAAGCCTTGTAGTTCGGTCAGATCAAACGATCAATGAAGCATAGAGATGACACACCACGAGTGACACCATAATTGTTCACAGTAGTAGTAGTCAGATTACCCGTATTCATACCGACGTTCATGAACCGAGGGTTGCCACTGATATTGACGCCTTGTGCGCCTTGAAATTGAGTAGCAACATGATCCGTCACCCCGGTATGTTGAGCTAGGGGCGGTGGAGGTTGAAATTGTGATTGAGGTGACGGATAGAGATGTTGGACATCTCTATTCAAGTTGGGGCTGTCAAATCGTTGAAGGTTTGCGGGCGTAAGAGGCTGAAGTGGTGTGTGGTGCAAACGGTGCTGCTGCTGAGGTTGTACATGGGGATAATAAATCAGCTGAGGCTGAGGAAATGCCACAAGGGGACCGCGATGCTGAGGGTAACTTGCTGTAGACTGATACGGATTGTAACCTGGTCGAGCAGCCTGAGCCATAGGAGGCGGGACGTGGTACTGATGTTGGTCATATTGAAGTTGTTGTCTCTGCCATTCGGGACCATAGTCATAATTCGCGTAAAGCGCGCTCTGTCCAGGCAATGGAATCCGCGGCAGTTGTGAAACCATCCATTGCGGATTATACGCAGGAGCCGGAGGTGCCTGGACATGAGACTGTTGTGGGTGTTGAGCTACTGTAGCCGGTTGAGGTAGTACATGTCCTGGTGGCAAAGGCGACACCTGAGGAACAGACGGATCCTTGTCCATTTTGTAAATCTTTTCGCGAGAATCAATAGCTGGATCAATGTACGGTGGAACACTGGAAAGCCTCATAATGCATTAGAAACCTTCATAGATAGATAGCCTTACCAAGTAATTTCGGTGTGATTTGCTATGAAAGCTATGGATTTCTACTGTAGAAAGGAAGAAACACAGTAATGCTAAGTAGCAGAGAGACTTGAGCTTGAGTCGCGGTTGAGGGTATCATTGAACGCGTACGGCTAAATATACTGCATGACGCACGTTGCGTGGAATACTGCCTAAGTAGTAGAGGCTGTGTTCGGACTCGTTGCACCTCCCTTGAGCTTCGGCCTCCCAGTTCCCACTACCTGGCACGGCAGTATCTCAACGGGCAAGATTCCACTCTCACCTTGTCCTACTGCGTAGCGCACAACAGCAGTTTAAGGCTTTGTAGTATCCCTGCTTCTCTTGTTGATCCTGGCGTCCTTCCTATCGGGAACACTCTTCCTCTTCCTGTCATGAAGGGAATGCTCGTATCTAACATAAAACAGGCTTTTCATTCGGGCCGAACCGTCTGCTCCGACATCTGCTAATAACCATTCCTTTCTACCCTCACGGCTTGATAGAGGTAACCTAATACATTTGTCTCAAGTCCTTTTCAGGTTTTCAGTAGGCTTTTCCTTGCTTCTGTCACTAGGGCAGGGTTCCACTCTGTAATTCTTGGTTGACTCGGGCGCCTGTGCAGCAGCGACGTCATGGGAATTTCTCTGCAAGACAAACGAGTATAGCAAAAGATCCCGCATAACCTGCAGTGAGCGACACGACACGGGGCTTTGACATGTTGAGAAGTTGATTCTGAAGCTTGAAGATCCAGCAAAGGCTTGACAGGTAATACAATCTTTGACGGATAGGGTCTTACAAGTGGTTTTGAATCTGGGACTAGAAGTGACCACTGCAGTGATATCTCTTGCACCCCAGCAAGTGGTTACAGTGCAGTAGTGACAGTCTTTGGAGGGGCGAACGATGTTGAACACTATAGTACATGGCCTGAACTATGATATCATGATGAATATATATTTGTTTCATGCAGAATCTCATTCCACTCAACTAAGTAGCTGTGAGTCTGTAAAGTTCGTCCAGTACGGTAAAGGGCAAGGGAGTTATTGCAACTTGAGTAATTTAGAGAACAATAAGTAGCTCAACACTGTATTTCAACTATTCTTCCGATGTTATCCGTGCGAACAGTGCCAATCTGAATCCATATAACAGAGTACACGGTTTAGGTTAACTTCCATGTTTCCATTTCTTTTACAACATCCTTCATAGTTGGCCGGCTCTTCCAGTCCAGAGCGCGACACCGTTCAATGAGTTGCCTTGAATCTTCCTTGACACGGCTAGGAAGCAGATATTGTTTCAAGGTGTTTTCATCGCCAAAGCACACCTATCAATGATGAACACAATACGAAAATAGAGAAATACAAGGTGACGGTACCTCGTGAAAGAGTTCCGCAAAAGCGGATATGTTAGATGGATACGTGCAGTTGGCCACAAGCAGAGATAGTTCATCGTCATAAACAGCCTCCCTAACCCACCATGCGAAATAACCGGTAAACAGGATTTTTGCATGGAAATCCGAATCCAAAGTGAAATATTCCTGGTAAAGAAGCGGTTACGGTATCCTTGTCAAATATGCCATAAACCACCCACTATTTTCAAAACACGGGAATGCAACACGACACCCATGGAATGAATGTATCGGATAGTCCTCACTATCTCAAGCATCTGTAAGAAACTCGTGAACATGATTTTTCAGATGGCCTTGACAACTTACTACTCTGATTTTTGTAACAAGATTCGGGCACGTTCTTCTTAGCCATTCATGAACAGACTCATTCTGCTCATTCACGTTGCAACAGTCAAACCTGTAGCCCTCTTTCTTGTATATCCATGATACTGGGACAATGTAATTGTGATCCAGAATTCTGCTAATGAACACACTCTGCAATAACCACTAACATGTCCATGAACAAGGCGAAATGATGTACAGTGCATGCACAGACTCACCTCTATTACGAGTCCCGTTTCACTGAGAGAAGTAGGCCCATTCAAAGCGAACCGTGGAAGGAGTGGCACCCTTCTGAAGATTTCCGATGCGAGGTAAGCAGCCTTGCGTGCCGCATCTACACCGCATTGGGTCATTGGCTGAGGAAGGTCTCATTGTTAGTCAGCTAAGTCGATCATGAGCTCCTGCATTAGAAATCCACTTAACTACTTACGAAACCAATAACATCAAGCAACCTTTGAGCGTTTGACACAGACAGAACTCTTGCCGCAACCTCAGTATGATCAAACGCAAGTAAGAAGTTCATGTGGTCAATTATTGCCGTGTCGATCATGAACTAGATGTGTTTGTTAAATGATCTAGTTTTCAGGCGTCTTTATCACGTACCACCGAGTTTGTTTTCGGAAGACAAGAGAGCAAAAGAGAAAGACAAATATCCAAGTCATTTTCAAGTATGTTTTGCCTAACTTCTGTCACCGGGAGTGCGCTTGCTTTAGTAACGGTTGACATCAGCACCTCAGCACCAGCAGCAATGGGATGAGAATTTCTCTGCAAGACCACTAGTTGCAGCAGAAGATCGCGCATAACCTGAGTAACATAGCATGGTCGGGGCTTTGACGTGTTGAGAAGTGTATCCTGAAGGTCCAGCAAAGGCTTTAATGCCTCTTGCCAATCTTCAACAGGCAGATCAATGTCTGGAGGATAAAACCCTACAACGATTTTGAATCTGGGAATAGAGCGACATGTCTCATGGCTGGAATTCCGTGCTTACTATAAGCACTGCTCGTATGAGAATGGAGAAGACTTACCAATTAGGCTGTTCAATCGCCATAGAGACATGGCGAACAACCGAATCTACAATTAGCTTCAAGTATTGCTTGTGTCCGCCTTTTTTGCTGACATGGTATTGGCCAGAGCGAGACGAATCTTGCAAAAAATCAAGAAAAGATTTGTGATAAACATCAATGAAAGGTTCAAATTTGAGCAAGGACCGCATCCTTCGTAGCTTGATGTGTAGCTCTTTCTCGGAAACGTTCATGAGCGATGCATCGTCTCGGTGGAGATAATGCTCATCGACAGAGTTGCGGCCTACAAATAATGCAAGAAAAGTCTTTAAGAAATCCTGATCCCTTTGCCGTTTCAGGATTTCCAAGTATAGTTCATCCAATAATGTGAATGGCGACATTGACCCCTGCGGCTTCAACTTCCGAACGATATCAAGTTGAGTTACAGCACTATAATCCTCATCGCCGATGTATCTGATCAGAGTGGATGCCAATATAAAGTTTCCCGAGGACTTGAACACGATCTCATCGATTATCTCATGACCCGGCCATGCTGCATCAAGACCCTGCTTGGACACGATGTCAGAGAAAACAAGGTACTTCTCGATATTGCGATTTGCGTCGTCGAGTGTAGCCAGATCGATACGAAGAGTGGAATCCTTGAACTGATTAAGAATCTCTTCTATCAGGGCCTCCGGCCTACTGCAGATCAAGAAACGTAATGGGACACAAGAGTCCTTGACTGCATTCCCGATAACAGTGAGGAATCTTCGCTGAAGCTGTTCATCGGAACACTCATCAACGCCATCGATGATGATAACCGGAGCTAGCTGTGGCATTTGACAGGCAATATTATTGGTCGGATGAGCCACAAGCTGTTCAAATTGCGTTTCGACGTCTGTCATTGGAAGGTGAGGAGTTTCGTCGAGCGCATGAATGATGAAATCCTTGACAGCCGGGATGGAGAAGGCAAGTTGCCATGCTATTGTTGGAAATAGCCGATTCCCATTGTTACGTCCGGAGTCAGACCGATAGAAAAAGAAAGTAGCCGCCACTTCCCCTTGTTTATATGCATGGGCAATTGTATGTGCTATCGCCGACTTTCCGGCTCCAGCGGGGCCATAAAGCCAGAAAATGCGGTCGGTCGGATTGGGGTTGTCATTCCAATGACGCAACTGCCTCAAAACATTTTCTCGCGTTCCAGGATGGCAACGATGGTAAGGGTCCTGTTCAGCAGAGTTGTGAAGGGCAGCGAATGAGACAAATTCTTTCAGGTTTTCTAAACCTTGTAGTTCGGTCAGATCAAACGATCGATGGAGGACAGAGAATGACACACCGTGAGTTACACCATAATTGTTCACAGTAGTAGTAGTCAGATTACCCGTATTCATACCGATGTTCGTGAACCGAGGGTTGCCGCTGATATTGACTCCTTGCGTGCCTTGAAATTGCGTGGCGACAGGAACCGTCACAGGCTCGACAATATTGGGGGATTGGTTACGACTTCCAGCTTGCATGCTCGTGGCTCCGCTAGACTTTCCTCCGGACCCATGAGCATGTGCGTCACCACCAGACTGACCACTTCGTCTCCCTCCACCATCTGAGCCCACACAACTACCCCTGCCTGCCAATTCGCCTCCATTTCCTGACATTGACCCCTGTCTTGCACCGCGACCGTAACTACTCACCCCTCCGCGATTTTCAGCTGGACCTCTTGTATTAGCACTACGTTGTGCGTTACCCAGCCCTGCTGATCCATCTCCACGACCCAGTCCTTGATATTGCGCGGGATATACCACGGTATATTGAGCTAGGGGCGGTGGAGGTGGAGGAGGTGCATGATATTGGGCCTGTTTATTCAAGTTGGGGCTGTCGAATCGTTGACGCCTTGCCGGCATAAGATCCTGTGGTGTGTTGTGCAATCGTTGCTGCTGCTGTTGCTGCTGAGGTTGTAGATGGGGATAATAGGGCAGCTGAGACTGAAGAGATGTCACCAGATGGGGAACGTAATCCTGACGCGGTACGGTAGGCTGATAAGGATTATAACCTGGTTGAACAGCCAGCGGTGGAGGTGACTGAGCTACAGGAGGCAGGACATGGTACTGCTGTTGCTGATATTGTCTCTGCCATTGAGGATCATAGTAGTGATTCGTGTAAAGCGCGCTCTGCTCGGGCGGTGGAGTCTGCAGCAGTTGTGAAACCGTCCATTGAGGATTATATGCAAGAGACTGTTGTGGGTGTTGAGCGACAGCCCATAATACAGGATAATCTGGCTGAGCCTGTTGAAGCTGTGGTTGTCCTGGTGGCAAAGGCGGCTGAGGGTTGTGAGTTGGTTGATTCCTGTTCATTTCGCAAGTCTTTTCGTGTTACTGCAATGGAATAAAGCTGTTGACGCTGAGGTATGACTTGAACGGTGCTGACCATATATAAATTGACGTGAGAAGTGAGAATGCACATCCAGCACAGCGCTCAGCCTACTGAGATGCATTATGTTACAGCCGATGTATACACAGAGTAATACAAGGCTCAACAAAGGAGTTCAAGTTTGAGAGCGACGAGCGTCAAGAGGTTTCTGAGGTTCTAAGGCTTTACTTCCACCAGACTGAAGAGCCAAGTACACAATGGTATTGCTCAGCTGAGGTCAAGCTGAAGAACAGTACTAAGTACATGGGGTTTATATACTACAGAGACAATGGGGACTGAAAGGGGAGAACAATGAGATCTAAGTATAGAGTACAATAGAGGGGGAGAACAATAGCGTGATGGGAACACAGCAATAGCTGTGCATGGGAACAGAAAGGCTATAAGGCCCGGAAGGGAAGTGTCCGAGGTAAACAGAGATAAAGAAGAGTAAATAGAGGAAAAGAGGGGGCGTACTCGTAGGCTGTAACATTACCCCCGTTGTATGTCTGAACTCGCCGAGTTCAGTCACTAACACCGTGATAACCGTCGATCCATTCTCCGGCGGCTTCGTAGAACCCTTCTAGGGGGTCCGGATGTAATCCCTCATTGGGGTCTGAGCGGGGTCTAGCTGCTTGGCGGCGAGGCCTTCCTCTGCGAGCAGTTTGAGGGGCGCGTTGCTGAGTAGGAGGGGGAGGGGGAATATTTGGGCGGCGGGCAGTGGCGTTCTGTGCTCTTTGACGCCTTCTAGCGCGTCTCGTGACAAGCGAGAGATCTTGGGGGTTGTTCATGGAGATCTCTGTGAGGGGTTGGCAGGGTTCTCAAGAGGGGAGGGGAGTCAGGGGTCGGGTCGGGATAAAGGGGGGGGCGTTGACGTTGAGTGAGTCGAATGGGGGGACGGTAGTGACTGAAGAGGGGACGGCGGCTAATCTTTGTTGTTCGATGATGCCATCTAGGAATGAGGTTTAGTGATCTGCAAGGGGTATATGTACCCGCAGGGTTTACGGATACGGATAGCAACGGGTGAGGGTACGGGTGACCAAGGTGACACCCTCGTTGTTATCCGTACAAAACCGCGGGTGGGAAGGGTTTATGTGGCGCAAATAGAGGCTTGTGGCAGTGGGTAATCGGCCGCCGCAATACCACTATTTTAGCGCCGGATTTAAGTACTAGTAGCATCACACAGTTTTGATGTCTCACATCTGAAACAGAGCGGTTAGTAAATTCTAATCATGCTGAACCTGTAGGGTGCTTGTCAGAGGAGATCACTTGGGTATAGCTCACGGAGCATGTAGTACAGTAGCCGGACATAACTTGAAGGGTCGATAGTTGTTGTCTTCATCCCACAACCTGAAACAGAAGTGTTAGTAGTAAACGTCAGACGATGTCGAACCTCCCTTCAAAGACTTCAATGCGAAAGCGAACACTTTCAAAACGAGTTGCCGATGACAACAACGTTGCTGAGCCTGCACTCAAGCAACAAAGACTCACACTCGATCAGCATCGTCGCAATGCCCACCCTCAAGACGACATTGGAGACACAGCTGATGAAGTCGGGAGCACACCTGGACGCCAGAGCCTGGACCGGGTCACAGACAGTGGCAGTGACAACGCTGTCAAGGAAAGTTCCCAACCTACCAAACTTCAGGCAGTGCCTGTGGTTGATGTCGATGCTGAAAGCACTGATGACGAGTCGATGGATATCCTGGAGGAATTCAAACCAAAGAAGAAGGGCGAACGGGGCGAACGCAAGGGTGGACTGAAGGTAGCAAAAGTCGCCGACAAAGAGTCTGTGGAGAGTCAGGAGACGGCAGAGGAGGAGCTAGGTACGTAGCTTTTTAAATGAGTCATTGGTCAATTCCTTTTGTTAACGATGAATATCATGCTGTAGCTCGCATGATGAAGGGGTTCAACGCACCTGTTTATGGGTTCTATGAACCAATCCCTGCTATTGTGAAAGTTAATGGTCGACGCTGCCATGTCTTCGCATGTGCGGCTGTTGGTTGTGGGCAAAAGATCAAACGGTATCTTGATAAAAACGACAAATGTTCCACATCAAACTTGCGCTCGCATAGCAAGAAGTGTTGGGGTGAAGAGGCGTTTGAAAAAGCCCACGAAGTGAAAGACTTAGCTAAAATTCGCGAGGTTGTTGGTAGGGCAAAGAACTCTCCAAATGGGAACGTTGCTGCAATGTTTGCGTGCTCAGAGGGGAAGGGCATAGTTAGCTACATGCACCGTCAACACACAACCGAAGAGGCACGGGCAGTAATTGTCAAGTGGGTCGCTCAATCGATGAGACCGTTCTCGATTGTAGAGGACCCGGGCTTCTGTTACAGCCTGCGAGTACGCCCTCTCTTTTTCTCTGTTTATCTCTCTTTGTCTCTGTTTACCTTGGACACTTCTCTTCTGGGCCTTACAGCCTTTCTGTTCCCGCGCACAGCTATTGCTGTGCTCCCATCACTCTATTGTCCTCTCTCCCATTGTACTTATATATAGATCCCTATTGTTCTCCTTAT
>KN818374.1:46464-59482 GCA_000827485.1 Amanita muscaria Koide BX008
AATAATACCACTATGATGACAGAATTTGCGCGATGTTATCAAAACGAAACTGGAGAAAGCTTCGACATCAAGAAACGACATATTCGTTGCCTGGCACATATCATCAATCTCGCTACTCAAGCGTTGATCTCAACTAGAAGCAAGGCAAAGTATTACAACCCACATAACGTTGACGAGCATACACCAGATGTTGAAGCGTTAGAATGGGATGAGTTGGGATTAATTCGCGCAATTGCCGTCAAAGTAAGTGTTATTCTTTCTTCTTGGACAGATCCCTCACAACATACTACTAAGGAACGTTCCTCAGCACAGCGGAAAGAGCTGTTCAGGTCTCTCCAGGTTCGGCAAGGTGTCAAACAGCCTGTACAGCTGTTACTTGATATGAAGGTACGGTGGGGATCAACATATGTCATGCTCAATCGTGCCATTCTCACAAAGAAGGTGAATAACTGTTGTCATCTTGGAAGGTGTTGTTTTACTGATGCACAATAGTTTGTCGAAGAATTTATCTATGAGCTCGGGATCCGTGCAGGTACAGAGGGGCTTGATGCGCGCAAAAAAATTGATGCTCTCACCCTCACTGAGTCTGAGTGGGAACGTGTCAAAGTGTTCTGTAGTCTCCTTCGCGTACATATTTCAGATACTTTGTGACATGCATTGGCTATACTGACTCAATACTTCTGCCCCCAGCATGCTGACAAGGCACAACAAGCATTTTCATCTGCTCAAACGCCCACACTTTCCAACGCCATTCCTGCACTCGAGTCCCTTCACTCTGCTTGGAACACACGAGCTGATAAACTCAAGTACTCTTCTTTTCACGGCGCGCTGCACACAGCGACTGCACAGCTCAACCAATACTACGAGAAAACAGCGGATTCTGATGCACATATTCTCGTGATGTGTACGTGCTCTTTAAACTTTTGTTTTTTCATGTGTTGATCATCAATTCTGAAGTACTTCACCCTGAACGAAAGATGGCTTACTTCAAGAAACATTGGAACAAAACCCTGCAACAAGATGTCTTGGAACTAGGTCGGAACTTGGTATGTAACTGATTGTCATCATGGTTGATCAATAGTACTGATATTTCTCTGCAAGTTTAAAGGACGTTACAAACAACTTCAGGAAGCTACAGCATCGTCTCAAAAAAACACCTCCACAACCCACAAAACGGCAGTGAACTCAAAGCCTCATGCACGAAACAGATTCAGACGACTCAGATTCAGACAATGGCTGTGCCGACGAAGCATCAAGCACCCCATGGTTAGCTGAGTACGACCACTATGTCAATACGAATGAGGTCATTCCGCCAGGTATGACGGTTGTAGCATGGTGGGGGGTACGTCAACTTTAGACTAGTACTCGCTGAAGCAACTAATCAATCTAAATCAGTTAAACATGCTGCGTTATCCGATTGCAGCTTCACTCACCTGCGATTACCTCGCTATCATGTCATCATCGGTATCAAGTGAACGTGCATTTTCTTCAGCTGGTCTTACGCTCACAAAACACCGTAATCGCCTTAAGGGGGATATTGTGGAAGCTTTGCAATGTCTTAAATGTATGTTTCATAATGATCTTATATTCTGGGAGGTTGTCACAGCAACTGAAGAGGAGAAGGAACTTGACGAGATGGACTTAGAGCTAGCTGTAGATGCTGATGCCGCTGAAGAGGGTTTTTCTTGGGATCAATTACTTGCAGATGATGGGAGTACATACGAAGATTTGTAGAAATGTACAGAGGATAGGAACTGCTAAGTACTAGGAGCCCCTGCATGCACAAAAGCCCCGGCTTGGGCCGAAGCCAAGCCTAAGCTGGCTTGAATCTTGGCCTGTGGCTCTGGCCTGAGTTTTCTGAAGCCTAGGCCCCTGAAAGCCAGGCCAAAGCCGCGGCTTTCAGGCCAAGCTGAGCCGTCACAACACTAACTGCTAATTGTTATCAAGCTGCATGGGAGGCTCTATACCAACTAGAGCCCAATGGTGGAACGTGGAATGGTCGATATCGCCCCCTAGATCTGACAAGTGATATCCGTGGACCAGGTAAGCAACCAGATGATCCTATACAAATGTCAAATGGTCGGTTTGAGCAATCATGGATCTGGATGGTTGGTTATTCCGATGGGAAGGAGACTACAGAGGAAGAATTTGATCATATTATGCGCTCAGAATGGGCAAAGATGAAGGCTCGTCAAGACCGGTGGGAAGAAGAATATTGGTTGGTAGTGGAAGAGATGAGGCACACAGTTGCCTATCTTGAATGGAAGGCAATGTGGTGGCATGGCCAGGCTCACCGCCGAACAACTATGGATTCTGTGACTCACCAGGGACTTGTTGCCTATGCAAAATGTCAAGCACATTTGTTGAAGTCTTTGGCTGCAAGCTGCATAGGGAAATGGGGGCCAGTCTTATCAATGGCTGGTGTTGGTGATTGGTGTTCTGATATTGATCACAATGGATCATTAGAAGATGAAGAAGAAGAGTATTTAGATGATGAGGGTGAGGATGAACAGATTGATAGTAATCCTTTTGATAGTTATGAATTAGATGATTAGATGTCTTATCTTGTCAAAGAGTATTGAAAGGATTGGTAGACAATGGTGTAGTAATGAAAGGATTGATAGACCAGGTGATGGCCCAGCAGTAATGAAAGGAATAATAGGCTGGATAATGACATATGATATCAATCCCAGGTGATTTTGAAAGGAATGAAATCCCTGGCACGATGAAAGAAATGAAAGTCTATCAAAGCTATCCACCTTATGAAAGTGTTGTATATAATCAGTGGACTTTTACACAACAGTTTTGTGGATAGGTCCCAAATATTATCATTACGTTTGTCACCACCACTCATAGTCCTGGCAACGCGCGCATCTACACTAAGATAGATCTCCGGCACGCGTATCATCTCGTCCGGATTGCCGATGGAGACGAATGGAAAACCACATTCCGCACAAGATACGGATCCTTCGAGTGGTGCATAATGCCCTTCGGGCTTACCAACGCTCCTGCGGCTTTCCAGTGTTTCATCAATGATGTATTCAACGATATGCTTGACATCTGTGTTATCGTCTACCTCGACGATATACTTATCTACTCGAATAACCCAGAAGAGCACACTAAGCATGTCCGCAAAGTACTAAAACGCCTCCGCTAACGGCTTATATGCCAATGCTGGAAAATGTGAATTCCATAAGGACTCCGTGGAATACCTGGGCTATATCCTCTCTCCCGAAGGCCTCACGATGGCCAAGGATAAAGTCAATACAATTCTCGATTGGCCAGAGCCTCATAAGGTTAAGGATGTTCAATCCTTCCTCGGCTTCGCCAACTTTTACCGATGTTTTATTCACAATTACTCTGATATCGCAGTTTCTCTTACCCAGTTGACCCGGAAAGACGCCCCATGGAACTTTGATACTAAGGCCCGAGAGTCCTTCAAACAACTCAAGAAAGCTGTCACTTCTGCGCCAATCCTCGCTCATTGGGATCCAGCTAATAAACTCATAGTGGAAACTGATGCTTCCAACTACGCTCTCACGGCTATCCTTTCTCAATATACCCCCGATGGTGAACTCCATCCGGTCGCTTTCCACTCCCGGACATTCAACTCCGTGGAGCTCAATTATGACGTCCATGATAAGGAACTCCTAGCGATTTTTGAAGCCTTCAGTCACTGGCGACAGTACCTCGAAGGTTCCGGCAAACCCATTGATGTCTTCACTGACCATAAGAACTTGGAATACTTCACTTCTACCAAGCTCCTCACTCGACGACAAGTCAGATGGTCCGAATACCTCTCACAGTTTAACCTCATCATCCGCTATCGCCCCGGAAAACTAGGAACCAAACCGGACGCATTAACTAGACGCTGGGACGTCTACCCAAAAGAAGGGAATAGCGACTACGCCAGAGTCAATCCACAGAACTTCCGCACCATATTTACCTCCGAAAACCTCAATGCTTCCATACGCGCATCCGCGCTTTACGCCCCCGTACTCCGCGGCGCGATCATCATGGATATTGATCAACTTCACAGTGACATCAAATCCACATATCAGGATGATCCCACCTCCGCAAAACAACTCCCTACACCATCCGATCCCCGATGGTCGTTAGGATCAGACAATATCCTCAGAAAGGATCAACGCATCTTCGTTCCTGATAGTAACGAGTCATAATCAATGAAAAATGAGTGAAAAAGACAGTAAATACTAAAGATCCATGATGTGACATGTCTCCTTCATGACAGTCTTGCCCCATGACTTCCATTGGGGCCATCTGAGCTCAGACAGCCCCAAATCAAAGAGTGAATTCAGTCAATGAGAAAGAGTGACAAGCCAGACCTCAGGCTGATTTTAGCAGTCAAACTGTGTACAATCTCTAAGACTTTGAACTCTTGACAACATACCCTTGTGGACTCAAAAGTTCTCCAGGACTTATCTTTGATCCTTGTGATCAATAACATCTTATTGCTTTAGTGGTTTTGAGTTTGTCTCACCTGAGGTGATCTTAGAGATTGAGTAACAACTCACATCCCACAAAGCATGAGAATTTATTTTGCAAATATCTCACAAAGATGAACAGATATGGCAATTGTGCAGCCACATTCCAGTTCCTACATCCATTCTCTAGCATTTCGAAATTCCAAGTGACCGTGGGAAAGTAAATTACCTTATGTGGTAAAGTTTATTTCGCAAATATCTCATGAAGTAGACCAGATATGGCAATTGTAGAACCAGATTTGGGATCCCACAGTCATTGTCTACCGGCTCATGTTCACGTGACCGTGTGAAAGTAAATTACTATATATGGTGAAGTTTATTTTGCAAATATCTCATTAGCCAGACCAGATATGGGAATTATAGAGCCACATTTGGATTCCCAGAGTTGCTATCTTCGCTTATGCTGTCATGTGACTGTGAGAACAGATTCCTATATATGGTATAATGTTACAGAACTGTCACTGGATGTCACAAATAGTTGACTGGTGATTTGCTTTTTGTGTTGTTTTATTTGTAACTTGATTGTCTGTATTTGTAACCTAATTGTCATGTATTTGTATGCATTTGTTAGAGATGCCATATATAGAACAAATTTCACACTCTCTTACCATTTATGGATAAAAGTTTCTCACAGAAAATACAGTAATACACCGGTCACGTGTACACTACCCATCTTTTGTACACTTTTTGCCAGCGTACACACAAGTATTGCTCAATTCAAATGCATAATATAATACCTCTAGATCATGCATAGACATACTGTGATGATATCCATAACATAAAAAGTGCCATAATTGAAGTTGCAAAATAATGCGGCTTGATCTGGGAAGGGGTGGGAAATCAGATTGCCGAAATAGGCATTTACCAGTCATTTTATACACTATATTTCAACAGTAGCTCATTCATTTCTGCACCAATAATGGTGTGCTTTGGCATGGATAATGTATATGTAGTTCCAAACAAATCTATCTACTCCGAATTCCATGTCAAGCAGGTGGTGAGAAGTGCGAGGCTAATTATTGATTTCGGTGTCCAAATCTCCGGTGTATTACTGTATTGCTCACAGAAAGGATTGAACTCACAACCTCATATATTACATCACTTGTTCTAACCACTACACTACACAGTCATTGTAACTATTGAAATCAAGTAACCTAAGTACTATCTGTCCGAAGCATTGTGACATTTGTCACATGTCACATGTCACATAAGATATTTGCTTTTTCTTTTCTTTTCATCACAAATCTAACAAACCTGATATAGTAATTAATTCTCACAGTCATGTGATTTGCTAAATTTATTTTCTGCACATATCTAATATCTTCAATTGCCATATATGGTAATGTATTCCCACAGTCACGTGATTATGATCAAAAAGATGGACCATGATTATAGGAACCCATCTGTACTAATAGAATTACCATATCTGGTCTAGTTCATGAAATATTTGCAAAATACATTTTCAGATGAGAACTTTTAATGGTCACAGCCTATTACAAACAGGGACTCCACTGGGAGTCCTGGTACAGTCCTGGTACAGGGACGTCTTACAATTACTGTAAAATCCTGGTAAATTGCAAGGACTTTACCAGAAAGTCCTGGTAAAGTCCCTGTAGAGGCCTGGTGCAATTTGGCTGTGTTTCCTGCCAAATCACCTCCCCAGGAAAATACCAGGAGTCCTGGTAAAGTCCCTGTACAGTCCCACTTTTTACCACTTTTTACCAGGAGTCCTGGTATAATCCACCAGATAAAGGTGGCTAAGAGTAAAGTGCTCACAATATTGCTACCTGCATGGGACTCGACATGCAAGGAGGTTGGGCTGGAAGTAAAAAGGCTGCCGCGTGATGTATTGACCCAGTGGAATTCGATGTTCGACATGCTCAATGTGGCGCTCCAATACCATGCTGGTATTGATGCTATTACCGATAAAGTACGGCTGGGACTAGGAGATTATGCATTGAGTGAGGAGGAGTGGAAGTTGCTGAAGCAACTCCGGGATGTGCTGAAGGTGAGTAAGGTGTGAGAGTGCGCACAAACGCCGCTGACTCACTCACCCTGCTTGTCCCATAACGTGAACACCTGCACCGAATTCCGCCGGTGACTCATCCTTGTCCCACGTGTAAAGTCTTCGAGATCAGAAAAAGGTGAGAAATTGTCTGGTTGTGGATCCTCCCAAGGCGGCGGTGGCGTATGATCGGGTAGGAAGACACCGGCACTGTCGCATGGCCGACCTGGAGTACAAATGACTCATTGACAAATCCTGCACAGAGAATCTGACCACGAACCATTCATGACGGGATGGTAAGTTACATTCTCTAGGTCTTCGGCCATGTCTGAGTTTGCAGAAGCATTCTCGAGAGTTACGTGTCTCTCTTCCTCCCAGCTTGATGACACGTCTGAATCATGGGCCGAATCATATTCGAAAGAAAACAGTATCAGGGAGTCATTGTCTATCGGATCTTGATTTATCCGAGTCAGGTTGTCTATTGGGTCCATCACATCGTCTGCACACGAGGCGTCAAAGAGCGTCTTCGATTACATGGCCTAAGGTGTTCTTCACGCCGGTGTACATGCATATGACTTTTCATCGCAGCCATAGTCGAAAAAAACCGGCCACAGTATCTTCTAGGACATGGAATATTACGTGGATTGAACTTTTTCCGCGGTGCCATGAGTTGATACAGAGTGAGTTTATTTATTTTGACTTTAACTTTTTGACGTTTCGACGTACTCTGTGACAGCGATTCTCTAACTCCGCTCTTCACAATGCCCCCTTGTGTCGCCTTGATTCCTATGCCCCTAAGCCATATACAAACCAGAACCTCGAATAAAGACAGACATCCAGGCAACCCGGACAAGCCAAAACCACGTCGAAAGACGGCTGAGGTTTCTGAAGCTCGTCAGCAAGCCGCCGAGGCAGAGAAACAACAAGAAGAAACACGTACCGAAGCTGCCAAAAAATTGGCATTAATTGAAGATAAACTTCAAGAGGAAGATAGAAGGTGCGAAGCTGAACGCCTCACCGACACCAATGAGCCTCAGCAAGAGATAAGGTTTCCAGCGATCAGAAAAGGTTAGAAACCTGTCTATATGCGCCTATATGCGCTCATTTACTAACCCCTCTTGGTTCTTTAGACAGAATCTTAATTGACAAGAATGGTAGGCATTCCCTGCTCAAGGTACACCGTGTTCCATGCTGTCCATCTCAGGCACTGCGCATACAAAATCAAATCCGAAGATTTCCAGGTGTTCGGACTCTGATGATGACATATCAGACACTGTTCCCCGCAAAGCAAACCAAAAGATCAAGGATACTGGAAGTAAGTCGACAAACACAAAAGACTTCACTGACACTATACTTTATCAGAAAACAAGCAGACTCGAGATGAGTCAGAAGATGAAGTTGAATTTGATAATGACAAGCATAATTCAGAAGATGATTTTGACAGCGAAGCAGCAAGTGAAGATGATAGCCGCAGGAAGAAACGGAAGAAAACTACACGCGGGGACATCAATAAGCTCAGAAAGACCCACGCTGTATCAGGCACTCAATCTATCAACCCGAAACGGAAAATCACTGATGTTGATGAAACGAATCAAATACGGAAGTGTGTTCTTTGTTTTCTTTCCTACTTACGCTCACACAAACCTTCACACAAGGAACAGCAACAAAAAGAACAGTTCCAAAGATGACAAGCTGTCAGGTTTGGCTCCAGGGTGGGACGCCAAGCGAAAGAAACAGGGCAGATCGATTATCGTTGACGATGATCAAGAATCCGATGGCGGCAATATCGGTTATGGAGGGCTAGTGCCTGACAACGAAACTGATGAAGTTGAAGCAACGGCTGTCAAGAATAAACCCAAGAAACTAGAAGATGACAAAGTAGGTCTCGTACACAATCGGATTCCCGCTGACACTTCAACTGTAGGTAATCGTGATCAAGCCCAACCCTCTTGCACCCAAGAAACTCGTTGAAGCTCGGCAAGGCGCTAAACATTGGTCCGTCAGGCATTTACCCAACGAAATTCAAGACACATGGGAGCCTGAAGTTGGAGCTCGTCTGCAATGGAAAGGGGGAAGTTCTACTGACCCTTGGAATTTTCCCAAGATGTCCGAAATACAAGGGATCGTCAACGATGTATATGGAGAGGGGAAATACAAAGTTGTGGAAGATGGACCATTTTATGGCCTGGTAACGCTTTTTTGTCCAGTCAACCTGATACTAAACATCTTGCTCAAGGCTCAAGTCCGCGTACAAAACTGGCGCCGTACATTCTTTGAAGCTGTTAAGAAGGCCGTTGCAGGCCTTATCCATGATGAGGCTAACGCTGAAACGCTCAAGACTGAAAAAGCCATCGCCAGTTATATTGCCTACTATCTATCGAAAACGAGCGATGACGAAACATCTGTATACCAGTGGAAGCATGTGTGCCCTGAGACGGGAAGGAGAAAGGTAAGGATTCTTATGCATAGTGAGCTCTTTGACAGCCGTTTCAGGGTTTTTTAGGTGGCGGTCTCATCATCAAAACACTTGGCGTAGCGCATATAGGAAAACTTCCAGAGGTTTTGGCCGACTTTAGCACCGAGAAGCTGGTTGGAGCATTTGTTCTTGCAACTCAAGCGGCAAGACTTGCGTTCTGATTGTCACTACTGTCTTTGACTCATGTTATGGGAAAACACAGGTTTCTCATGCCTTAGAACAATGGAAGACGGGGAAACCAGTCCCCACGAGCAAGGAATTCTCAGCCGATAATTACGCCAACAAAGAAGATTACATACCAGTTGTGGACGCCCATCAAAAGCGCAAGACATTGAAGAAGGTCATCACACATCGCATGACGCTCCTCTTCGATGCTATGCAGGACTTTGCGCCAGAGCGTTGGAATAGCTTAATTAACGAAGCACGAGGATTTGCCCCTGAGAAGCCTGTGAAGAAAAAGAAGAGAGAAATGACGCTGCCAGACGATGTCATTATCATAGAAGATGAATCCTGCAAGAGGGCTCGTTTTGTTATCAAGGACGATTCAGAGAGCAAAGCGGAGTAAAGGAAGCTATTGCCCAGTACGCCCGCATTTGTTGAACCTTTGTGTGCATGAACAGAGTACTAATGAGCCTACCGCTCAGCATCAAGTTCATCTCGTCTTTCGTCACTCGCTACATCTGCAAGTATCTTAACACTCCACTACTGTCTGCTATTGAACACTGTCGCACTGCTGTTCGCTTTCGCTTCCAGAACTTGTCACGTTGCTCCCATTCTCATGCCATGCGCTTCAAACAATCAAGTTCTCATGTTGCTCGTAATACAATATGCTGAGACGCTCTCACAAGTCTCATCACGCCACTCCCATATGCACTTGCATTCGAGTTTTTGCGCCGCTCCCTGCGCGCTCATCACACCGCCTATGCCACTTGTTCACTCTCATTACTACTACGCCGCTCACTTAGGTTTCATCATCAACGATCGTGGCGCTCGCATTCCCTCCTGATGCTGCTCAATTTCTGCAACTATGTAACTTCGTTATCGTGCTACAATTACGGGTGTATTCAATAATGACCCAATAAATGCCTTTCTGCTTTAATCTGTCCATTACTTCAATGCTTGAGTTCCTTTGATTCCTTCATAAAGGATTGAAAGCAGTTTTTCCTGCTTTAAAAGGAATAAAAGGATACGTGACTTACCTTTCAAGGTGAACGCATACTTCAAGACCTTTATCTCCTTCCGCTACTTTCGAAAGGGGATAAAGGAACCAAAGCGGTTTCTACTGTTTTACTGATGAGCAAAACGAGAACAACTCCGGCGTCACCGGATCACCGCCGGGAGTCCTGGACCGTGCGGACCGGACCTCCCGATCAGCTTTCACTGTATGCGTCAATTTCTGAACGTGAACTTATCTAGACTCTGGATACCTGCTTTCAAACGTTCATCGTCGTACTAGTAGTGACCGGTTCTAAACTTCTATCAGCCACCCTTTCGCAAAGGACCTACTCTAGTAGTTTTGGGACAAGGGCGCAGAAAAGCTGTGCACACCCCGTTCCCACCTCAACATCTCAGCATCCCAGACAGCCCACTCATGCCTCCCAGCACTCCTCAAAATGTCGACCAGGAATCAAGCCATCGCAAAAACAATCACTCAAGAGCAGGAAAATTGATCCTTTGGTTACGTCTCTTCGGAAGATGTTTCGCGGCGAGATACATTCAACGCCGCCCTCTAAACCAGTCACTCCTCAAGACAGTAGCGCCAATATCAGTTTGTATGGGGAAATAGAACATCCAGGCGAGTGATATTTCCGTTCCACGCTTGGTTGTCGAGTTTGCTGAGGAGATATTCAGATCTTGTATCTCAGTCTCTACCATCCAACTCTCGGGCCATTGAGCAAAGCATTGGTGCAACATTGCAGGATGCCCACCACTTTAGTATCGGTGGTAATGCCCGGTTTGTGAACATTGGTCAACAGGTGAATAATCGGGGCGCTTACGGTTCGTACTAAAACACTTCAGCTCTTTCGTCGTCTAATCTCCGTCACAACAGGCCTAGACACGCTTGAGAAATTCGTATCATTCAGCGCTCTTCACGACTCCTCCGCACAAGACCCAGAGCGATGTTGTCGTCCCGGCACTCGCCAAGGTGTTCTAAATAAGATGGGCACCTGGATGGATGATCCAAGTGCACCAGAACGGATCCTGTGGTTACATGGTCCCGCAGGCGTCGGGAAATCAGCCATCGCACAAACGATATCCAACTCGTACGATCAAGACAAGGTTGTAGCTACGTTTTTCTTCTTTAGATCGGATCCTATTCGAAATGACGGGAACCTCTTATTCCAACGCTGGCCTGGCAATTGGCATTTTCCGTACCTGCCATCAACGATCTCATTGTATTTTCCTTGGAAAAGCATCCCGACCTTCCTAGAAAAGCTATCGAAGTTCAGTTCGACCGACTCATCGCTCAGCCATTCCTGACGATATCAGGTGACGAGTCCGCATCGCCAACATCTATTCGGGTCATCATCATAGATGGTCTCGATGAATGTTCTGACGTGAAACTTCAACAGAGGATCCTCAAACTTATAGGGAACGCCGTTGCCAATTCTCGCTTCCCTCTCCGCTTTGTTATATCCAGCCGTCCAGAGGCACATATCGAGGACTTCTTTGCCCAATTCCAATATCCAACTCTCCAAATTGATCTAGCCAATGTTGAGGCGGCTTATCGTGATATAAAGACCTATCTCACATCCGAATTTGCTCGCATCGCCATCGAGCAGGAACTTGACCCTAAAGTGTGGCCCGGTCAGCGTACTATTGACACCCTTGTATCCAAATCATCCGGACAGTTTATATATGCATCTACGGTCATCAAATACGTTGGCGCCGAGTACGAAAGCGCTGTCGAGCGGCTCAACATTATCCTTGGGCTAAAGCCGCGCATTGGAAAGTCACCGTTCTCGGAACTGGATGCACTATACACAGAGATTCTACAACGACAACCCGACAAGCACTTTCTGAACGAATTCCTTCTGGTGTTAGTTGCGTGTAGTATGCTCGCTGGCGTGGGAGATCGAAACCTTCATGAAGATGATGCAATGCTTTTGGGTCTGGACAACAAACAACTGCATAGAAAGCTTCGGGGAATGCATTCGCTACTTAGATCCAAACCTTTCATCGACGTCCATCATAAATCCTTCCTTGATTTTCTCGATGACCCATCACGCTCATGCGAATATTATATTAGCAAGGACTGCGCAAGCAGGCGATACATGCAATTGATTACAGATGCACTGGTCAAAGCTGCCTCGAGTGCAATGGAACAGCCCAATTCGTATGTAAACGGTATTTACTAGTCTGTTCGCCTTTCTCAATATTCAATCCTAGTCATGAAGGTAATTATTTCCAACCAAGTTTTGCCGCTGTGATCAGGGACTCTCAACTCGCCATCAAGCTTCCGCTTAATGATTTGGAGGAAATACTACGGCCGCTGCTGGTCATCCAAGAGAATTTGCTACAATTGCCTAATATGAGTGTTCCTTGGAAACCGAGGGCTTGTGAGGAATGTTGGACGTTCTATATGATTGACGATCTGCTCTTGCACTTCATATTGTTGCGAGGAACAGCTCAACCACAGGAATTGAAGTATGTTGGTCTTCGCCCTCTAACGGCAATAGAAGAAAGGCAAGGCATACCTCAGCTTGACTTGGATGCTTGTCTCTCTTTATTGCTTGCTAACCTTCGGGATGTAGAGGTAAGCGGCAGGGAATTCATATCAAAGGATATTTAATTGAGAACAGTCTCAGGTATCCCTGAACGTACGCACGATCGGCCTCATACGTGCGCTGGTTTGCTTCGACCCTACCGAGACTGCGATGAAAGTTCGGTCGATCACAGATGCTGAGAATTTGGTTGAACTTATTTTCTGTGTAGGTGTCTGGGCAATATAGTGAAACGGAGCTCATTATATCACCAAGCTAAACAAGAACCAATGTTTTAAAAGCTGGTTCGGAGTGGCGGCTGACAATG